>WURS02429542.1:0-15961 GCA_011762765.2 Rhinocypha anisoptera | reverse complement strand
AATCCAGCGACCAAAGTATACATCGCAACAATTCCACCAGAAGATACTGCCCGGAAGGATAGCGAAACTGTTGACAAAACATAAAATGCAGTGGGTACCGGAAAAAATGGATAATTAGAGAAAGTAATCAGTTACCATTTAATTAGATGGGCCACTGCCAGGCTTAAATTAATCAATGGGCAGTATTTCTTGGGAGATAAAAATAGGAAAAGGAATACACTGGCTGGGAACCACTCGTTGATCGTAGGCTGAAATATAGGTTAATTTTATTTTATAAATTTGAAGCAGATTACTTCAATGTAAAGGTCAAATGAATATTGAAAATCCCGTCATAGTACAGTAGATCAGACCACGCCCAGAAAATCAGGGAGATAGACTGTAGAACAAAGAGATTTAAAATGTCATTTTTCCCCTTAGCCATTAGAGATCACATTAAACTAGGTCCTAGGAATCGTTAGGAAGAGTAGTGTATGTATTTTATTTTCACCTTGCATGTTTTCTCTCGATACTTTTATTATATATTAAATGTCATTTTACTTTGTTTCCGCATGATATATATATTTATTGTGAAACAATTTGTATTCAGAAGTCTAACATTGTCCCGCATGTTGTGGATAATGTTCTACTATTTTATTTTGCATGCGTGTAGCTTCATTCTGAGTGCCATGTGTTTCTTAACTTTTGCACTCGGGAGTGAATGTGCATGTTCGGTAGTGGTTCACTCCCTGCCACACGCCCTTGCGGTGGTTTGCAGGGTGATGCTTAGAAGTATAAGTACACGGAAAGGGGAGGAGAATCACTTCATCCTCGTATCTTAAAAGATGGTATCTTCAAATATTAATAAAGATTCAAGGACGCGGATGTTTTTCAGGAACTTTAGCGAGAGAGAAATAAGTATTTCAAGTGGACAAGTGTCATTCGTTTGGGACAACCGAGATAATATCAACAAAGAGGCTGCCTAGATACGACATTACTCGTCAGCACTCTCTCGGTTCAATAAAATTGTCAATATGCCAACTGATTAAGGTCTAACTAACTAAGATCTAACTGAACATAGGCTTTCACCGAACAGACAGTGTCATTCAATATGTTATGGAAACAAAACCTTCATCTTTTGCTCTTAACAACCGCATTAAATACTGTTTACTACTGAAAAACAGCAAGGACATATTAATATGCTTTGCCTCTTGGAAATCTAATCAGGATTTTCCTTGTAAATCCAAGTTGCGACATATTTCCATAGAAATATGTCGCAATTTCCATGGAAATCCACACACCTCTGAGAAAACTTCTATGAAAGAGGAAATTTTCTATTATAGCCTGTCACTTCATTATTCCTCAGCAGTTTTCTGTGGAGTAAAATTCTGAAATATTACGATAAATGGCAATTGTGCCGGTCGTTTTCCAAAGAATTCCACGGAGAAGGGCCCTAGGGAAAGAAACCTATGGAATTCCGCTGAAAAAACTTCCATTTCCTAAATGTCCATGAAGTTTCATAGGAATAATTTTAATGAGAAATTTCTTAGGAATGTTCCAGAAGGGCTTGTAAACTGGTAATTATTCCGAGTAAAAGCTGTTCCTTTGAAAATAAGACATCGTTACAATAAGATTCTAAGTATGGCCGTTCATCTGATACTTTTGTCAGCCTTTGCTATTTAAGACGTTCGCAGCGATTAATACGATGACTCAGATCCGCACGGGTGTACAGACAATGAAGGGAATGTTTCGGGCTTTGAAGGTGGCCCCACATAACTCGGCAATCCCAAGGTTTTTCTATTATTGCGCTCGACCGAAAAATTTCCCGGTGGCGTTTCGAGCGCCGGCAAATCGAAAATCGAGCGCTGCACAGCTGTCACCTTGCATTTACTCTGGCCGCGGGGAAGGGAGGGATGGAGGGTGGGAGGAAGGGAATGAGGGAAGCAGGCCTTGACCGAGTCCCGCACTGAATCGGTTGGAAGGATCCGATCAACATTCTGCAGAGGGAAATCAAGAGTGAAAGTCATCAGGAACGCATTTGAATGCAGGGGAGAGAAAAATCATGATTGATGCGTGGGCAGCTCTGAAACAGAAAGGAGAGAGAGAGAGAGAGAGGGAGGGAGAGGAGAAAAGGCACGCCCCTGGCAGGACGAGCGGCGGGAAAAGGCGCGAAAAAAATTCGCACAAAAAACGTCGCGGGATAAGAAAGCCAGACAAATGGTCTCGGGGAACATTCGTGATGGAATCATAATGGGATCGCTTACAGAGCATTTGCATAAAGCGTTGATAAAGCGGCGAAATCCGTACTGAGAACTCAATTCCGCGGTATAAGTAGACTTAACTGTGGGTGACACGACGGGGAAAGCTGAAAAGTTTCAAGCGAAAACAAATGGATTGATACTCCACTGAATTAAAAGCGTTCAATGTATCTATCTAACTTTCCAAGCACCGTTCTCTCTTTTTCTTCGAGACTTCAATTGGATACCTTCCCACTTGTGCAAATCAAGAGAGTTTTACGTCTACCCTGGAAATCACGGCAGCTAGGGTGTGTTTCAGGGATCGAATCGAAAACGGAAATTCCCTAAATTAAATAAAGCAAATCAAGAGAGTTTTACGTCTACCCTGGAAGTCACGGCCGCTAGGGTGTGTTGCAGGGGGGGAATCGAAAACAGAAATTCTCTAAATTAAATAAAGCAAATCAAGAGATTTTTACGTCTGTACGTTTTACCCCTAGATACCCTGGAAGTTACGGCAGCTAGGGTTTGTTGCAGGAGTCGAATCCACAACAGAAATTCCCTAAATTAAATATAATACGCAATCCAATATAACGTGCAGATCTCTCAAGCGATGGCTACTGTAACTATGCATAATGAACGATATTTTTAATGTCTCCGTTAGGAAATTGATTTTCCATAATTTCATTATATTTTCTTAACACTGTGGTCCAAGGTAGGTAAATAATCCACCATCAGGTATTCCCCGCTAGCGTATATCCTCTTTACCTGGGTATCTCATTCAACTCTCCTCCTACTCACTCATCCAAGTCTCGGCATGCACTTCTACTGTTCGGATCTAACTTAATCGGCCACGTGAAACTCTTTTAACCTTTCGCCTGGGGACGACAAGAGACGGCACCTCCCGGGTAGGGGGGGGTTGCGACAAGGGTAGAGACAGGGAGGGAAAAGAAGCAGAGAAGAGCGACACCACACAGATGCGGCGAAAGAGGGCCAAATGAAACAGCCCTCGCGGTATCGCTGATGGGACTGGAGGGGGGGGAGATGTGAAAGAGAGACGAAACTAGGAGAAATGGATACGGAAAAAAAATGGTAAAAGAAATGACGAGAAGGGAATAAACCCGTTGGGGATGTAGACGACTAATCAAAAGGAGCCAATGAAAATGAATGATATTCCACGAAGACAGGCATTGGGAGGGAGGTGGGATTAGGGAAAAAAATTAACGAAAGAAAAGGCACGCCGCGGGATAGCCGATGGTTAGGCAGGCTAAGAGGAGGAGCAATCTCGGTGGTCATGGCAGTGCGGGTAAGATAGGCGTAAGAGGGCAGAGGAGGCGAAAGTGAGGTGGAGGAAGTGGATGATAATGGCGGAGCGGACGAGGGGAAGGACGGGAGGAGGAGGAGGGAGCGGGGTCGTGGTGGTGGAGGGTGGAGGAGGAGGAAGGGGAGGCTGTTGCGGGAGGGCGATGAAGACGAGGTTCGACGACCTTCGCCGTGGCGGGGAGATGGCGGCTGCTGCGGCGGGACACGCCGGCCTCTCTCCCCCGCCTGCCCCCGGACCGACCGACCGGCCCCTCCTCTCCACCACCACCACCCCGCCGAAGAAAAGATGGTTTGTGCTCGCGAGGGAGAAGGAGAGAGAGAAAGAGAGACGGAGAGGTGGCGAGAGAGAGAGAGAGAGGAATACCCTCGGCCACCCCCGCGAAAAAAAAGCCATGAAACGATCCATGGGGGGAGAGGAGGAGGGGAGAGTGGGGAGGAGTTGGTTGGGAAGTGTGAGTGTGGTGGGGTGTAGCGGGGGAGAGGAGGTGGAGCGCGTAGCCCAAGAGCGCGCACACAGCCTCCGCGTCCGCACACATCGAACCACGACCGCAGGCTAATTAAACTGCGCCCGTTCCGTATCCGCATTCATTATTACGTACGCATTGCCTGCTTTTCTCCCGGACACTGAAAATTATTTCATATCTTCGTGAGCCGCTGAAATTATTCATCATCATCATCGTCATAATTGGACATCGACCCCGAGGTTGGTTTTAATGCGTCTCTAAAATCATTCCTTCCTTCCCCCAACCTCTGCTTTTCAAGATAATTTATTGACTTTGACGCTGGACATTATTTGCGAAATTCAAACCAATTATTTATTCCCCAACGTACCTTAAGCGTTTTCCCCCTGTTGTCGAAACGCCTAGTCTCCTCCTCCCACTAATCCCTCAAAAGGTCTGTCTTCCACCCACGACCTATAAAAGTCTTCTCCATCCACTTGAAGAATGTTACTCTCTTATCTCCTAGATAAAAAAAGAAGCAACTCATTCTCTAACGCGGCTCGGATTCGATGGGAAATGCAAAACTACTTGTCCGAGAGAACAGTGTCATCAATTTAATTTTTTTTGCCCGGAGATCGGGAGAGTGATTACGAGGTGTGTTCAGAAAGTAACGGGAATTTTTAAATTTCGCGGGTGTGGAGAGATCAGTTGTCACAATGTTTTTATGTTGGTATACATTCCCCTGAAGTATGATAAAATTTTCAGCGGCATTCATTGTTTACTTTGACTGTGGCAACCACTAAGGTTAGACGTGTTTTTATGAGATCCGCGATTTTCGTTTGTTAAAAAAATCAAAGAAATAGTATCTTCGACCCGGAATGAAGTGGCACCCCGTGCAGCCGAGAAGGCAGACATAGGAGTGGAAACCATGATCGTGAATCCAGGGAACAATTCGTAAGGCCTCATCGGAAGGCTTCGAGCCTCGGCAAAGGACGATAAACGCATGAGGGAGGCCCTTGAACATCTCGAAACACTGGAGCATATTCAAAGTAGCCGCGCCACGCCCGAGGTATATAGAACCCTCTCGAGATCTCTTTGTGTGGAATGATGATTTCTGCCTCGGCATTTCCTGGCGGGCAATTCACGGAATCCCATCAAAGGCTGAGAATGAAATATCGCTGAAGACTCTGAATCGAATTTAGCATTTCAATGACCCCCACTAACTTTCCTCGCTGAAACTCTTTGACTCTGGAAGAAGATTTGGACCTTCAATTGCACTATAGTACCTACCTCAATACCGCTGAACACATTCGAAGGAAAATTAAAGGGGAGACGTGCCTATACTCGAAATTACTAGGAATTTCCAAGA
Source organism: Rhinocypha anisoptera (assembly GCA_011762765.2). Taxonomy (NCBI): domain Eukaryota; kingdom Metazoa; phylum Arthropoda; class Insecta; order Odonata; family Chlorocyphidae; genus Rhinocypha; species Rhinocypha anisoptera. The sequence continues at coordinate 10,619 of WURS02429542.1, read as the reverse complement.
TTATTCGAACAGGACGTAAGTTATCGACAAAAATCACCCACCGTCGTCTCTTCGACTGATGTAGGAAGATACAAGGTGCATTAAAAATATAAGGTCTCCAATTTTTTTCTTCGGACTGGAAACAGATAGAAACATGCGGTTTGTTTGAAAATTAGCGGGCACCCTTTGTCAATGTGTGACAGAGATGGTAGCACTATACGACAGAAAGAACCTCTAACGGCAGCCGCGAGAATGAGAACTGTTTTCGATACTTAAAATGGCGATGTTTTCGTTACGTGGCCAGCGTTAATCATTCGTGGCGTGACACCGATTGAAATTCATCACCAGTTGAAGGAGACATGTGGTGATGGAGTCATGGATGCATCAAAAGTGCGTTCATTGGTGCGACAGTTTAAAAAAGGCAGAACATCATGTGACAACGAACCAAAACAATCTCGGCCTCGCATACCCACAGCGATTTTCCAGTGGTCAAAACAGACTCCTAAAGAAGCCTTCACCGCGGCCATAGAATCATGGCGTCGGCGTTGCAAAAAATGTGTACGGAGGTTACATCAATAATTACCACAAGTTTAATTGTTTTTAAGGTGAATAATTATTTAGAAAAAAATCGGAGGCTTTATAACTTGAATGCACCTCGTATTTGCTTCATAATTTCAAGTTATCCGATCGCACTTATTGCAAAGAACTTCGCAATTGGTCAGTTAAATATTCTTTTATAAAAGCTAATTCAGCATTTTTAACATCTAATAAATATATGTTCTATTTTTAATGAAGATGTTTTATTTACTTTATTCCACCCTTAGCGTGGTTGAAAGTCTGATTGCAAGCGGCTTCATTTCCAAATTCACAGTACGCAGCTCTGAAACGATGTGATGAATAACGTTAAATTATTAGACAGAATAATTTTAATGTTTAATTCGTACCTTTAAAGTGTATTCCTCGAGTAATAGGAAATACCTATACAACATATCTATAAAGCTATTCAGTGAGTAATTACTTTAGTATAAAATAATCAATGAACATTAGATGATATGGAGTTTATGTACAAAGCGATATTTGACACACTGATCCTAAACTACTGAACTTTCGAATATTAACTAAAACGCTATCATAATTTATTAAATAAGTTATTACGGCAATTATTAATTTTTTTTATAATCTACTTTCAGACAAGAGAGGAGGATATTGTAGCATTAATGACTCCAGTAATGAAAAAGATCAAACTAGGAGTTACTGAGCTGAGAGTTGAACTTAGTGGACTATGCAGTTTCCACATGAGTTTCATTGAACATGACCGTACGACCGAGATTTCGAGGCAAGGCTATATATCATCAAATGATAAAGAAGATTTAGCCTTTCTTGAAACCATGGTCGTGTTCGATTAAATATCATGTCGAAACTGCATCGTAAGTTCATTTACTCCTAGATGGACTTCCACAAAGTTTTGGTTCAGATAGTGTCAAAAACGATTAACTTCAAATTCCTCGGTTGAAGATGAAGTTGGTCAAAAGCGAGAAAACTAACAGGACGAAGTAAATTCTCTCATTTTTGTACACTTTAAATGCTGATTACATAACCATTATGACACTAGTGATTTTTTTTAAATCTGGCTTCTATCCTAAAGAGAGTACCTTGCACGCTTTGCTATTCTAATACTTAATGTAGCTTTAAAGAGGGTAAAATATATATAATAAATAGATTTATTAATAAAAATAAAAACAATGTTGAGGATTTATTTTTTAATCGATAAATGTAATTAAAGCAATTATTACTACAAAAATGACCTTTCTGCAAGTGAATGATATGCCGTAAAATGGGTGGCAATTATTGAAGTAAGTCTGGGAAAATATTACAATTTGTGGCATGCCAGGCGGTACATGTATATTAAGGAAACACTTTTAAAATAACGTTTCATAAAAAGGAAAAAGTGTCCACTGAATACACAAAGTGGATAAATAGCTAACTGGATGAATAGCTTGCTTAGTGTTAAACCTTACTCGTTAGGGTCCGAAATACTTGGAGTGCAGTCAAGGTGAGGAGTAACTAATGAAATTTAAGTGTTCTTTTATAGTTTCAGTGTTCTTTTCTCATTAATTTCCCTAGTGCCCGTTTTATGAATCCTAAATTTCTATTTGGCATTCCGCGAATTTCCCGATAGCGAATCACAACTACTGACCTCAGTTATCGAAACACATAATATTTTTCATATTCTACGTTGTTTCAATTATTTCCTTTATGCTTTGAATGTTTTTAGAATGAACTACATTTCCTCCAGAATTTCATCGCTACGCATATTTAAAAAATGTAATTTCTATGTCGTATTTAAACCTTGTGTCTTGCATAATTTTTAATCGTATTTAAGCAATAATTCTACAATAATTTCCTATCCACCTGACTATAAATATCCCTGTATGCCGCTGCATTGTCAGAAAAGAGGCAAAGTTTATTGTTTACCACATTACTAACGTCAATAATGTATAACAGAAATAGGAGTAAGGGAGTGATAACTCTTCCTTGGGGGACACTAGATAACGCGCTTACAGTTTCGGACGAGGTGCCGTCTGTAAATATCCTTTTCCGGGGACCTATGCCCTTTGCGAGCGAAAAATTGATTGACCAACCCAGTATACTTTTATCTATCCCATAACTTTCTAACTTTAGGAGTACTTTTCCGTAAGGAACCTTGTCGAATAACATTTCAAAATCTAGAATTACAGCGTAGACCTGAACATTATTTCCGCCCGAGAACATGATTTAGTGAGCGACAAGTCCCAGTTGGATCTCATAATGTGACCTTACGGAAACCATGTTTGTTTTTTTAACGGAAATCTCTATGAAATGAGAAATACCATGATTAAACTTACTACTATTTACTCAAATCTTTTCGTGGTGTTGTATATGAGGGAGATTTGTCTATAACTACAGAAATCTTCTCTACCGCATTATTTTATTTTTAGCTCGAGCGCCAATAATTTCCTTCCAGTTCTTGGGAACTGTGCGATCCTTTAGGCATATGTCAAATGCTATTTCAAAATAAGGAGCTATTTTTTTATTCCAATGTTATGCACACGCGGGCAAAGACTTGATCGGGTTTCACACCCAATGTCTTAGGCGTCCAAACCAAAGGACCTACACTTGACACTTTGGACGAGGTATAAATCTCAAGTTGTTTCAATTCCGGAAATTTTAAACATGTAGTTCCGCATGCCTCTGGCTACTCTCTCTCCTACATTTCCACGCCTCCTCTCCTTACCCTACCCATCTTCCACTATTTTGCCTTCTACGGACCTAATCGCAAAATTCCTTCAAATATGACATTTACCTGCACTGGCCATTTCCTAGCCTACCATCAACTTTCTGGATAGTACACACACAACCGTCATTTCCGCACCCTCAATCTATCTTACCTCTCCCCCTCCAAATTTTACTTGTGTTTTACATATATATATATATATATACGAGTAGAGTATATATTGCCCCTTCGTCCCCAGTTCTCTCAGACCGACGAAGGGACAAGCAAGCCCCGAAATATCTCTTCCCAAGTGTATCTTTCTGTGTGTGTATGTGTATAAGTGTGTGCGTGTATATATATATATATATATATATATAGTGTCTTGTTTGTCTTATCTGATGGTGACAAAAAATGGTCGTAAAAAAATAATAAATTGTGCAATAGAAGTGTTTTTTTCTTCTGTTCCATCACGATGAAACAATTCCACCAAGTTAAACCTGAAACTTTCCCTGAACACAGTTGGTGGTGAGTCAATACTCTTGTTATTCCCGTAGAAGACAACGATTTTCAGATGCCACTAATAAAATTTTTATAGTTAAAATCAACAACGACATGTTTGGTAGAAATAAAATTTCACGAAAAGAAAAATAAATTAATATTCAAATGATTCTTTTTCTTTTCAAGGTGTTATTTCAAGTCTAGTTTAGCTATTCGGCTTTTCAGGCCGGGTGTGAGGAAATACAAGGATGAGAATGTAAGGGCAGGAGGATGTTTAGGCTCACAAGAACCTCTAAAAATATGTTTCAACTAGTGAAACTGTGTCTATCTACGGGAAAGTGCATTTTATTTTCTCCCTAACAATTGCCCAAATCATCGATGATGATAATTTCAATCGTTGAACTCAATGGAATGATCCAGAAACTTTCTTTTATCCATAAAATTCATAAGTAATAACAAAATATTTCGTAGCATATATGTCTTTGTAATCGCTAAGTCTAACTGAAAATATATGAATGATTCCTTAAATGACTACAGAAATTATTATTTCTGAGAAAGACATCTAATGACAAAAAAACCAGACTTCGTACGAAAATTTCATTTTTCTGACCGTAGCACAGTGGTCCAGGTATCCTTAAAATCATGGCATCGTGTGAATTAAATCATACGATTTAATTTATTCTCTTTCAAATTGGCTTCATAAGGGTTTTTCGGAAGCAGATTACGAATCTGAAGTCAAAAAGTTAAAAATACGAATAGTTTGGTGAATATGTAAGAAATTTTGAAACCAAATTTGCAAACATGTCGTAAAATAATTAGGATCCTACACTATGTATGTCTATACATGTTTTCTATCTCGCTGATCACGAATATAAAGTCAAGACTTTAATATGCATGGAAGTAAAATTTCACAATACTAAAAGAAAATGAATGCTTTTTTGCATCTTTCATGAATACAATATATTCATTTCAACATGTATACAAAATATTGGCATAGGCAATTCGGTCAATATTAAAATATAATTTATACTTTATACAAACTTATAACTTAAAAAATATGTTTATATACAATATACTACTAATAGATAGCTTATGAGCCAACATTGAAGGAAATATATCTTAATAACCTACATTTATTGATACCCTTCATGGTTTCTAAGGGTTATTATGTAAACAATTAAAAATAAACATAAATAAAGAACATAAGTCGTCAAATTTTTACCTTCACATTTTAACCCCATAAAATGCAAATTTTGAATGAATAATTAGAATAAGATTAACAGTTGCAGGCTGGACGTAGTGGAAGGAATCCATAATGAATAAAAGATATGCAGTTTTCCACAAAAATATTTTTGTGGAAAAGTGCATATCTTTTATTTATTATGAATAATTAGAATATTTTTAAGTACGTAACTTGAAAAAGAATACGTATGTATATGGTAATTTATCTATCCTGAAAATTTCACCAAGTTATCTCCAGTAGTCACCTACAATTCGGCCGTTTATAGCGTGGACTCCAGCCAAGGCAAACCACTCTTGCATTGCCTCGCTCGGATTCCCTTTGTTTTTAGCTAATAACTTTATTTTCGGGACGTTTCTGGATGCAAATTTTGGGGAATAGGGAGTAAAAACATATGTCTATATGATCAATAAGGAGCTGTTGCACAATAAATGAAATAATTAACAAATTCAAGTTTAAATCGACGGATTCGATATTAAAACACCAAATACATTATCGCAAAAAAATTTTCCTGCGATAGTTTCGGTATATATTTACTAAAGTACTAATTTTCTTCTGCCGTTTTCATTTCTTTCATAAAAATTGGTCCGATATGTCCATTTCAGCATGCTTCTAATGTTGACACTCTTTCTACTGGAGGAGCATAATACAGCTGCAACCACGGCTGCGTTCATTTTGACATTGTCCGGCATAGACAGGTGCACGCGTACCAACCTTAAAGTGTAATTTTCAGACAAGGCGGTCCCCTGTACCTATTTCTCTCCCCGCTCTAAAATTATTTTCGAACAACTTTTTTTTCGAGGTTATGCCATGATTTTATGACTACCTGGACCACTGTGCGTAGCTTAAAATTCCTACTCTACTGTCGCGTCTGACACTGAGTCGCGATTAAAACATATTCCGTGCAGTGTTATTAATATTGTTTCACTCCCCTCTGTGCGTGCCTACTCAGGGCTTCCACGCTCCCGCCTTCAAGCTCTAAGCTTAACCGAGGGATGGAGGGGACCGACGGAGTACCCCCGGCTTTTTAGCTGTCTGCCAATAGGGACGGGGTCTTATAGCATCTACTATCCAGGAGGGACCACTCGCCCCCGGGAGTCCTTTGCTGGGTCCTCCGAGCGAACTCTGGGGGCTCCCCCATCAACTCCCGGTCCTCTTATGACCCTTTCAAGCCAGCGCTCACTTAAAGAGTCGCCATCGGGATCACTCCCATCATTTCCCTCCCACGTCTCCCTCGTCGCCTCTCATTGCTCCGGGAGAGCACCGATTACTCTGAGCAGTTCCTCGTCCTGAAATGCGGTGGCTCGGCCCGGAGGTTTTCGAGAAAAGGGACGGTCTGGACTCCTCTCTCCCTTTCCTTCTATTCGTCCGAAAAAACCGTGGTTTCCCACCACCTTCGATTCTCTCGTCCGCTGGATTCCTCCGGCGACGTTCGAAGAGTAACCGTCATGAGCACATGAGCACTCTTCTGGTGCTTCTTAGCGACACCTTTTTTGAACCAAGGGCACGCCCGTTACCCGGAACAGTTCCTAACAGAGGTAGGTTTGTCCCCATGTCAATTTTTTTACATGGCCGGTGTGGCCAAGCCATTACTCACGGTGTGTATAGGAAAACTCACGCCATTGTAGTTTTGAGGATAGCAGCTTGTAACGTCTAGCCTATTGCTGGCCTATAGTTGTGGTATTGTGTACTGGCCATTTGTTTAATTGTTGTTGATGTGGACTAGAATTTTGGATGGTTGATTGTTGGAAAGTTTTTGTTCGGTGTTTGTGTAAGGGGAAGAGCGAAGATTGTTGTGTGGAGGAATAGCGGGGACTGTTGAGTGCGAAGTGGAGAGGGCGTGAAGTGAGAATCGAGGGAATAAAGACGTAAATTTGTAAGTGTGCGGAGTTTTTCTGGTTTACTCCCGAGGAGGAATATGGTACAAAGAATTCTGACGTTACAAGATACGAGCGCTCGCACGTTGCCGGTGTCAGGGATCCCCCCAAATCCTCTTATCTCACGGGTCTGTGAGGGAGGCCAGGCAAGAGGGGGCCCCTCTCCTCCCACAAGTGAAAGGGGGACACGGGACCCCCCGGAGGAGACCTACTACCTAGGAGTGACCGACAGCCACAGAGAGTCCAAACCACTACACGACGGGACCCCTGGGGTTCCCCGTCGCCGTCCTCCGGTGCTCTGTGTTAGTCAGATTCCTCTAACAGCGTTTGAAGAGTAGCCGCTAGGGATGCTCTCGCAAGTCCCTTACCACCCCTCTTCATCTCTGTAGTTTTATTAATAGTAAAAATTCCTGAAACATTACCCGCGTCATAAGAAAAAGAACAGACCATCACTGCTGGAACATTTTTTTAAATCTTAAAATTCTCAGCCACACTGAAATTTGAATTATTTGTCTTTTGGCAAACTTTATTTTTTAGAATTTCGTAATTAATTTACATTGTTGATTTTACTTGATAAAAGTAAAAAATGCCACGAGGAAATGAGTTTTTGCAGATAATAAAAAAACTTAATTGTAGTTAACTTGCTTTGCGTAATAGACTAAAATATGCCTGAGTAAATCTGAGAAAGCAAGTGGACCGAACAGCCCTTGATTTGAAGCAAGCACTACTATAAGAATTCACTAGGCCTTAACGTCATTTGTTGCAGCCAAAATTTTATATTTCATATCCGGAAGAGTTTAAAGCTTCTTTATAGTGCCACAAGCCCTTTCGGCGGTTTGCAAGGTATCTGGTAAACGTAGCTGTAGCTGCTTATTTAGCTGCTAACACGAAGTTTGAACATTTAGAAGTCCCTATTTAGCAAACAATTGTATGATACGGAGCATTGTAGAGGTACGTTTTAAGGATGTATTGGCTATAAGTTGAAATAATGAAAAATCGATGAACCTTTAGTTTGGCCTTCTACTTATTATAAATAACTAATCTGCCGAATTTCAAGACGATTTTGAAGATCTTTCGAAAGATATCGAAGTTTAAAATTAACATGCACTCTTATGGGAAATGAGTGATTTTATGTGAATCTACAACTTTAAGGGTAAATTAACCATATAACTAATAATGTCAAACCATTGAAAATTTTAAGGCTAGTAAATAATTATGTTATAACTTGATATCACCGATTAAAACAATCATTCAGAGAATAGTACATTCTGGCAACGTCGCATATGTTGCCAGAATGTATTTCATAAGTTGTCAGCACTGCACTATGAAGGTGAAAGCTAACTCGTCAGGTTTTTTCGATTGGAACTAAAAATCCGCCGTTTTAGCTATGAATAATAAAATATATTATACATATTATTAATTTAAAAGAATTGACAAGTAACAAGAATTACTTTTGTAAATGACTGAGAACGTATATAAAAAACGGATAACAAAGACTCGAAATAGAGGTATCATGAGTGTGAAGTTGCCACGTTTCTGCCTTTGTGATTGCAGAAAAGTGTGGAGTAGCTGCAATTTATTGTAAATATTTCATGTACTATTCTATACTATATTTGACTCCGATATATATGCGACGTTGCCAGAATGTATGGAATTATAAATCAGTTTGTTTTTTCATTTATCATTATAAAATAAGTAATTAAAAAAAACTGTTTCCCATATACATATTAGTTAGTTAAAAGAAAGAATCACAATAAAACAAATAAATATTCGAGCTGTACAATTTTATATATTTCAAGTGCATAGGTTGGTCACGGAAGTCAAAAGAGCTTAAAATTAATGCAAATATCGAATTCATCTGCCTAAAAAATACATTAAGTACTACGAGTAATAATAATAAACCAAAATAAATTTAATTCAGTTGATCTTCGTAAATATAGCAAAAAAGTCCGATTATCGCTTGATTTCGAATCAGTAAATTATGACTACGGTTGTAGAGGCAATACATCCTTAACCGCAATACAAAGTGACAGGGATTTGTCTCACCTTTGAAGGCGGGAAAGCCAGATTTGAACAAATTACTATAATAATAATATAATTTCACGACATACGGTATCAACTGCGACATGCGACTAATATCTGTATTTTGATCTCTCATATGTAAAATATGTTACACTGCTTTAAAATTACACGACAGCAAAATAATTACTGACTTCTTTGGTAAAAAAATGCGAGTAAAAGAGGTCTGTCGCTCCTCAATCGGGTCACTTAAATCACTTTCCCATTTCTCGCCCTTTCCCACTGGTGATTTCATAAATCGCGCGATCATTAACTATCACGCCATAGTGGGTACATGAAACTGTACACATTATCTTCTCCATCATCTCGTAACTCGTATGAAAATGAAATGATTGAATGATGAAAAAATTAAAATGATCTTCCATTCGCCTTGAGGTAAGGGCACTCACCGTTCTTTTCTGAGCTCCGCATTTCTCTTACGAAAACCCTCGACAAGTCGCTGAAGTTCCTCTGCGTGAGCCTCGTAAACCTGCGACAGCTGTTGCGTGAAGTCCGACACTAAAAAAAAAGTGAGGAACAGAATATGAGAAAGCATAGCCAAGTCAACATGGGGATCATAAAAAGAGTGTTGTTAAATGCATTTTATGGTTTCCATAACCTTTAAAAGAAGGTCAAGAGGGAGAAGGAAAGCTTGGCTGCTGAACAAAAGAGGTCCCGGTTCACATAGCGGCGACGCCTCTGGATGCCTCAAACTAATACCCTTGAAGTATTGGCTGGAGGTATCCAGCACACTCAATATCTGAATGATATTCTGGCTACCAGATAAACTCTACAGTCTTTTATAATGGCTACCAGATATTCACGTGAAACAGCAGGCGGCATAGGGATAGGAACTCCCATAACCGGATGCGTGAATTTTCACACGCGGTTGGGTCGAAGCCGACCATAAGGTTGAATACTTGGAAAAATATTTAATGTTCCATATAAGGATTTTAATCGGAATTTCGGGATGTTAGTAGTACTTTGGATTATATGGATTTGATGTTTAAGGACAAACATTAAAATCCTTCCATGTTTCCGGTCGACAATTGGGAAGTCCGGTTTCGAGGCCCGGCTGAGGACAAAACTTATTTGTCGTGTGAATTTGTCGGTTTCCATCCATCTTCCTTACCACGCTGTGTTATTATTTTTTATGTTCTGTGTGTGTGTATATATATATATATATATATAATATATGCATACATACATAGAAACAAACACTACTTAAAATACTGACACTAGGAAGAAATATTTCGGTTGCTAGCTTGCTTGCCCCTTCTTCGGTCTGGGAGAACTCTTCGCAAGGGACAAGAAAGGCACGAAATAATTCTTCCCGATGTGTCTTTTAAGTATTTCTTTCTATGTGACTATGTATATAAGTGTGTGCGTGTGTTTGTGTTTTCCTGATGTATATATATTCTATCCTGAACGGACGAAGGTGGTGGTGCCACCGAACACAAGGAAAGATAGGAAGGGACCATTGTTAATAGGCATACGATTTTTTTAAAAGAGATACAGTGCGTTTCGTGGCACGCATAGCCGAAGTGGGAAACTGAGCCCTTTAAGCCATATATATATATTTAATTATATGTATATAACATATATAAGAGAACTGCTACCAGAAATCCATGGATAAATGCGAGAATTAGAGATCTCATAGATGAAAGAAGAAAATACAAGAACCCAAGAAATAAAGAAGAGGAAATGCTCTACA
>WURS02429531.1:0-15961 GCA_011762765.2 Rhinocypha anisoptera | reverse complement strand
TATAAGAGTTATTTTTTAAAAAACCATCATTCTATCATGGATTTCCACCAAGTGACGGCCTCCACAGTGAACTTTAATGTGGTGGAAGTTGAACAGCAATGAGAAATCGTGCAGGCATAATCCCAAAAAATGGATTTGGCCAATAGAAAGTAGGTCATAGCAGATGAAGGTCAAGTGTGATATGCCAGTCAGTTCTGAGAAAAACATTTTGCAAATACCATATAAACCTATTTATTCTTTAAGAGTCATAAGGAGTATCATTACATGACTGTCTTATGATAACTATATTTAATATGAGTATGTAAAAAAAATGTAAGATTACTCGGAAGAATGACTCTGAATCTTATAGTCTTCTTCATTAATAACAGAAGTTGCAATAGAGCTAATAGAATATGCTTAACTAAATGAAATTTGGAAGTATAATGAAGTTTTTTTTCATAAAAGGATCAGCAGAGGGGTAGAAATGAAAAATATAATGCATTTACATAGATTACTTGTTATCCATCCCTGGAAGTTTGAAACATTTTCATTTCCTTTGAAGTGATTCGTTAATGTCTAAACTGCTCTTTACATGCAATTGCAGACAGACCCCATAAAATTCAATAATAGAATGAATACTTTCAATTAAGATTAGTAATTAAAGTTTTATGAAGTAATCAGATGAACAGGATAAATGTACTCCTTAGTTTAATAATAAATTAATTATTGAATAATGGATAATTAAATATATTCAAACGACCTATTACCTTTTTCCCAAAATTGTTTATTAAATAAATAATATTATGATAAATGTATTGCTTCCAATGTCAATATATGAAACTAATTGAACACAAAGAAACTTAAAGTTGTCACTTGGAAAAAAACCTGTGGTGTAAATAATTAATAAAAATGCATTCATGGCTAAAAACTAACTGCACACTAATAAAATATTTCATCATTTGAGGAATAAAGCACATGTATGATCAATGCAATCAGAGAGTGTGATTTTTCAATTTTTTAAACTATTTATAACATTTTTCTTGTTAAATTTTTCTCACTAAAGATTTGTTCAGTTTTGGAGTTGCATTATTATGTTCAGTGCTCTTTATTTTTCCAGAGAGCATATTAAAATGCTTTGGGGATATATAAACACAGTGATTCAAATAAATTGGGCTAGGTTTTATATTTTCACATTTCCACTTCTCAAATTGTAAGTAAATGTAATATTCATTGATGCCTTGCCTATCATCACTCATAAAATAATTTCATCACTTTAATGAAGGGCTGTAATAGGAATAATAACAATATTCATTAGAGATTAGGCTTCTATAAATGTATGTAATAGACATTATGTATATTCTTGTTCAGAATATTTTGCTGTTCAGGTTGCCAGGAAGGATTTCCAACACACTTTCCGGATTTTCCTCTCTTTCTTAAAATGATGATTTGTTTCATTTAGTATTAGTAAAGGCTTTCATTTATAATTACATGTACCTCCCCTAAATGATAACCTAATATTTAACTTTGTTCGGAAAACTGCGTAATAAGTTATTCTTATAAGAAAATGTTCCCAATTTGCATTTGAAAAGGAATTGTGAGAATCCTATAAACTTCAGAAACATATGAAATGATTATTTCAATGATTTATATAAGAAAATCACAAATGTTTTAAATTAAGACTTTCAATTTGTAAATAATAACTTGAATAAGTTTACTTTCCTAGTTCATTGTCCTGTAAAACTTTTACTCTTTTCCAAAATTGTGAAATGAGGAAGTGGGTGCAACAATAATCTTTTTCTTGATGAATTGTTGTACCTGTAAAAATTTATATTCATTAATATATAAAGCCTATTTTTCTGTTGTCAATTGAAGTAATTCTTGTGATGAATACAAAGATGGCTAAACTTTTATACTGCATAAAAACAATCTAGCATACCATTTTGTTGGTAATGCATCCCAACAGGTTAATTTACAGTTTTTTTAGTTAAGTTTTAATAATCCTAAAGTTAAGCTTTTCTACTACTGCACTGTCAGTGATGCTTCTCTGTCAGTTTCAGATTTTTTAAAAATGTAGCCTCCCAATGCATAAAAGGTATTAAGTGTTTTAGGTACCGTTGTAATCTTTGTTGTAGTGATTCCTGGGTTTCATTAGGTTTGTTGGCTTAAATTGACTACAGTTTCACCAGCATTCAAGTGGGCATATACTGGTTGAAGGTGGACTGAAGACATCTGCTGGAATTCTATTTAAACTGTTGTCAATTCTAGCCATTGAACCCAGTGAAAATTCAGGAATCATATATAGATCATAGAATTCACACCCCAGAAACCTAAGAATAAAAATCTTTGTTGTAGTTGAGTAATCCCCTAAGATGTTCGTTAACTTCTTCCCTTCAATGTGTGGAGTGAGGTCTGTTTTTCATAATTGAAATTGTGCTTCCTTGAGCTGAATTTAATGGTATGTTAAGTGGTCCCATTTTTGTGATCTCATTCTGCTCCTAATGCTTTGTGAAATATTGTCATTTCCATGTTCTTGATGTTGTGAAGGCCATCATTCAGTACAGTGTATTTTCAAAAACCTTTCTTGTAATTGAAAATGAAGAAAGCCCAAAACAAATGTTAGAAGGTAAATCGTGGCTTTGAATAGTATAGTTAATGCTCTGTTCAACTACACCATGGTTAGCTGGATGCCATTACTCCTGATAATTGCACTCATTGAAGATGGGTTTCAAGTCATTCTCTCCTCTTAATACTACATCAGTTGTAAATGCATGAGATGTATCTCTGAATTAAAATGCATTCATGTACGGAGCACAGCAATGTACTCAGGTCACATAAATTCAAAGGAGAGTTAAGGGATAATGCATACTTGATGGGAAACTATGGTCATAAATGTTGCCCACCCAAGTAACCAAAGCTCCGAGGACTAGTTCAAGCATACTGGTCAATGTCCTACCCTGTTCAAAGCATACCCCTCATTTCTCACCGTGAATGGTGTCATCTCTGTATAAAGGATGGTGGACTGTATTTTCTCGGCATACATTTACAATGGCTAGTTATTATTCACATGAACATTACGTTGAATTTTTCAACACTCTTACCCCACAGTCTCCCCAGTGATTGAACCCTTTATTCACACTTCTCTTTCTACTCTCCCAGGACCGCTACTTGTTTTGCTCAGGTGCATATGATGGGAAGGTCAACTTGTACTCAGCGTTGCGGATGGAACTGCTCATGTGCTACCAAATCACCACAATGACCCTGGCGAGAAATGTGAATGCTGTGCGCTTCACTTCAGATGGTTCCAGAGTGAGTGGGAAAATGATGACTTGTGTGCTGGTCCTCTTTTTTTTATTGTGACTTATATTTTCCACAGCAGTTTTGCAATATGTTGTGTTGTGAATCATAACAGTTTCATGGACAGTTTGGGACATGATGAATTTTTTTGACAGTCAGTTCATTGAATGAATGTACATTTTGCCTCTCTTTTTTTGGCATTTTTTAAGGCCAACATATTACCATGCTATTCATTAATAGTAAACGGGGTGGAATAGTAAGTGTTTGAAAAATTACAGAGTCATGAGAACATTTGTGATTCAGTCACAGGTTAGGCTTCATATAGAGAGGCAGCTGCAGAAGTGTCAGGGTTGGTGAAGATAGTGATGATTCTAGCAATTTAAGAAGAGTAAGGCTTGTAGTTGCCTTGCTTGTTTGCAGCTGAAGCAAACAGAGATAATTGCATATTTTCTTAGCAGTATCACAGTGGATGGAAGAAGTGAGATGATGAAATTAAAAAGAAATTCAAAAGAACCTTCATATGGAATATAAACCATGTATAAATTAGAAACTTGGGCAATTAATAAAAGAGAAAAACAGATAATAGAGCCTTTTGAAATGTGATTCTTGTAGATGAGTAGAAAGAAGATCCTGGAAAGATAGTAATGAAGAGGCTCTAAAGAAAGTTGAAGGAAGAAGGGAGTACAGTAGAAATCTGCTATAACGAGAGCTGATAAATGACGAAAAATCTCTCGTTATAACACACTCGTTACAGCCGACGGTTATTTAAATTCACCTCTTTCTGCATTTATAGCAACACCAAAAGTGGGCGAAAATGAGCTATGAAGTATTTTTATCAATACATCCACAAATGCATTGAAAATAGATCGTTTCATTAAAAAAAATTTAAAATATTGTCACCAAAACTCACACACTCGTAACTAATTTACGTCAAGCATCAGTAGTATCTTTGGCAACGTTTCATGAACAATCATACAAAAGGTATGACCTATGGCTAACAATTATAATTCCATAAATAAGAGGAGGTTCAAGAGATTGTCTGTCATCCTGGGACTACAATTTGTGAGATAAGCTAAGGCCAACACAGTCAAATGTGATCTCCATCACTCTGGGTTAGAGCCGGTGGAAAGTAGATTCCCCCTTGCTTGTTTGCTTCCCTCCCCCTCTCTGACTTTGAACTCCCTTTACTTGCTTGTCGATGAAAAGGGGACCTCCTGTTGTTTGACAGTCTCTCCCTACCAGTCTGACCTTCAACCATTTCCTTTTCCTGCACTGTCTGCAAGTCTAACTCACCACTCCATAAGTTCTTTTATTCCAATCGATCGGCTATACGGACGAAATGGCACTGCATCGAAACCTACACATTCATGAAAAAACGAAGAACAATGGTTCGACCCACTATAATAATATTTTTATAGGTACATCAAATTTTATTTTGGCCCCAAAATTTTTTTTTTTTATGCTACTTTTAAGAACTATCATCATGACTCATTTGATGTATGCGCACACATGCCTGTGTTGAAGAAGTTTAAAGAATCGCCCTTCCAATCAATTTACATCCGAATGCCCGGTGTCCAGTGGGAGAATTTTCTTCAGAAACAGGAAAATAAAGACAAGCCAAAATAATATGCGATCATGTAATGTACGAAAAATAGTGCTACAAAAACATTTCATGGATTTAATTACCATTTAGCCAAGCAAACGAGCAAAATAGTTGACCCTTTGAAAAGAGAAATCCAGTGACCCACTGGATTACAAAATGTGAACAACAAAGAAATCATTTAACTCATGAAAAAAAATCAATCAATTGTGGATTGCCTAAAGTTTTTTGCAAAGTGTTTGGTAACAAAATCTTCCACGATTTCGAAGACCTTAACATCATTAATTGAAGCATTTTTAGCGATATACGAGTTTATTACTCCCAAAGCTTGTGCGAGAGACTTACTGCTAGGAATTTCACATATTGTTTCAACAACATCTTCATCAGATGATTCACCATCGTCATTATTCTGTTGCTTTATTTGTTCATCTTTGGTCATTACACTGCACACAGTAATATCTTCATCTACCATTACATAATCATTAAATGTGCAGCAAGTGTTCCGTAGGCTCGACACAACCTTCCAACTCTCACATACTCCAACAACAACACCGATTCCAATTCAGTATTATTTGCCAGTCGCAGTTTCTTGCTACTCCCCGCTGCATATTGTAATGTATAGGCAGCCCTAATTTTTTCTTCATTCTTCAGAATGGTGAACAAAGTTGATGACAAGCCATATTGGTGGCCGATTTCAGATTTATTAGCGTCCTTTCTTCCACAAGCCCCAATGATAGCATATTTCTTTTCTAAATTTGAGGCCTTTCTTTTCTTCTCCATTCTAACTGTAGCAACTGCAAAGAGCCTCTGAAAAACCTGGTAATCACTACTGAAACAACTTGAGCAGGAAATGACAGATGAGCTCTGATTCCAAGATAAGTTGTTGAGTCATTCCCTAGGAAAGTCTGTGGCATACAACAACAAAGTCTTCTCTCGTAAAATCACCACAAAGTCTCCTCTCGTAAAATCACCACAAAGTCTCTTGTAAAGCCTTCCTTAAAATGTCCATTCACTAGTCATGACGCGTGTAATGTGTGTTCAAATCCTGCGAGTTATGCAACCCGAACAGTTCCTCCGGAAAAATCTACTCGCTATAGCGATAGTGCAGATGTAATCACTCGTAATAACTCCCTTTGTTTTAACACGTGCACCAACCAACGCAAAATTATCACTCACTTTAGCGAAACTCTCGTTAGATGCCACTCTCTATAGCGGACTTCTACTGTATTCTATGACTTAAACAGGGAATTAAATGTGGTCACTTTGATATTGTTTTGCCTGGGTTTTATTATAATTGAGCAACCAAATTTTGTGATGATATTGTAGGTTATTGCATTATTTGAGTGACTAATTAGTTGTGTAACTTTATTTGAAATCACTTATTCATAGCAATTGCCAGATTCCAAAACATAGGTCTAACAATTTTCAGCCTTTAGCAACTGATGTGTGGTTTTTAGCAAATGAAGTAGTTTTGTAGCTTTAGCAAATGAAATGTGGTTTGTAATATCACCTTCATTGTGTTGTGAAAATGATTCATAGAGGAGAATGGGTATGCTAAATATTTAATTTTAAAGTTCCTTGTTTTAACAGTTAATGTTTCCAAATTCCTGACTATGAAGAAACTTCGGGAGTGAAGAAAGGAAATTACTATTTCCCTGAGAAATCATGAAACAGTTAATTTTAGCCTTGTTTTGGAATTTTTCCCCAACAAGCTAAGAGCAAGCACTGGAAACACTGTTTTTCCACCAAAAAATATTTACTTTATCAACACAGGTGTCCAGTATAATTCTCATCATGACTCCATTGGCCTTATTCTGTATCTCTGAAACATCGCGATACGAACGCAGGTTTTAACCAAGGTAGCGTTACACTGTATTCTCTTCTGTTAACGCTATCCCGATCCTGAACATTGGTCAGTCAGAAGGCTCGAGGGTATTCTCCATCTAGTTCTCTTTTAGTATGTGGTGACAATTCATAGAGAAATTATACACTAATGGTTTAACAATAAATATTGTTTTAAATGTGGCTTATGTCTTGTTGTTCATTGTTATGCTCACACAAGCAAGTGATTGTTTCATTTCCTCTGACAAGTGTTTTTTACGGGTCGTTGTTTTTAATAATTCATTAGAATGTTCTTCGAATAAATATTTCGTTAACTGTAGTTAGTGATAGGTACCTGAGTCCATGGATTCTTCATAATGTAAAAAACAAATTTATTACTAGTTGTTACTAAGCGATATCTCGACTAAATCACGCGGTATGGGTTAGAGTCAAAGTATAGTTACTTTAAACAACCTATAGATTGTCTGAAACTAAATTATTTATTTTCCTTGCAAACTACAGAAAATCACTGAGAAAAAGAAGCATTTTTTCCCTTTAGTTAACATATATAAAGTGTCGACTTAGTAAGTACTTCTTTTGTCTTTGTTTTGTTGTCCTTGTTATGCTGTCATATGTAAGGTAAATTAAGTTTGGCAGACAATATTCAAGAAGTTTGCAGACAAAAACGTACTTGATGGGCAAAGCATATTGCATTTTCCCGTCCGAGTGATAATTTTGGAGTATATTGTGTATCTCCAGAGGAGTGATATGTAACACATTTCCAGAAATGTTTACTGTGACATTAATTATTAAAAAATATATGTATCATCATAAGGTAGTATATCATCATATTGTGTAACTTGTGTCAGTGCTTCCACCTCATGTTTTAAATTATGTGAAAAGATATTTAACAAAAACAAACATTTTTGGCAGATCATAGGTAATCAGCTGGATGAAAAGTTTTTGCTTGTCCTTAAATAGCTTCTTTTTCCTTTTTATACTATTCTTTTCAAGACATTTAATAAATTTGGTGTGCTGTCATAAATTTGAAATAGATTTTTTCTCTGTATTTGCTAATGTTTGACTTGGTTCTATACATTTTTCTTCACTTATGACTAAATCAAGTAAATTTTAAGGGAAAATACCTAAAATAAAATATATTTGCTTAGAGTATTTCGAAACTTACCACACAAAGCAAAATTGCCAGGGTAAACTCATCAGAATATTTTTATACTATCGTTTTAACCAGCAAAACGATAGTTTTTTAAAATGCAATTATTACATAATAATCTTTCGCAGCTGAAGAACAAACGAAGTTATGAAATTTCACATTAGTGAGACAGTCACATCTATAGTATCCGTACGATTTTGAAATATTTAGAATTTTTTTGCAATATTTTATCTTTTAGTTATTAAGAAAATGCATGGATATGTGGAGGATCACTATATATTTTTTTAAAATTACACTTGAAAACCTAAAATGTATTCAGAAAAGAAGATCAAAATAACAATAAATATTGATTAAAATTGTTTTTAAAAATAATTGGTAATAACTCAACAATTTGCACTTATACACATTATCAATTCTATTGATACAATATCTTGAAAGTTATAAATTTTTGAATGATAGAATGCAAAAAAGGTGAATTCATTTAAAACTCCTCCAGCCACATGAAATCTTTCACTTACCCTAAAAGTGTTTGGGGTAAAAAATATATATTAAATATATTTAAATCAGCAAAATCCATGAAAAAGCCCTGGCATTTTTCACATATACCAGGAGATAGGGGCTGGCACTAAAAGGCTTACTTAATTTTATAAAATGGCTAACTAATGGATATAGGTAAATAATTCCTTTTTTGAGTTTCTATTTATTTTAATTACACTTTCATATTTGTAACATTGAAGTAAATCTGAGGTGCAAAATGACCCAAATTATTGTCAATGCACCCAAATCCAAATACCTATTGCATGCTGCTGACTGCTGCAAGAAACCCAAAGAGGGCAGGAAAGTTTTAAAGTAATTCTATATACTACTGTGCAATTCAACAGTAGCAAATTATTGTGTAGCTTCTTATTCCATTATAATTTTTCTCTCACATACCTATTTCATCACGTTGTTCAGTCATGGGTTCCATGCGTTTACTTGGTTACGATCTGAATGATACGAATGTTATGCTGACTAATCCACGGCCCTGGATAAAGATATTGACTTTGAGATAGGAACCCTGACAGCTGTTCCAAGTGGGGATATTTTCTGTCACCTGCAAGCAAGCAGTGTCGTCACACTAGCATGCATTATTGAATGGAATTTTATATATAGTTTACATTGGTAAAAAATAAATGGAATGAAGCAAAGAACCAACTCATTTCAAGATGCCAGAGAATACAATGAAATTACAAATAAATGACTTTTTAATAAGTTATAATTGAATAGATGGTATCGTGTGTTGTGTGCACACTTTAAAATACAAAATTTTTACCATTTACAAAATCACTTAAATTTTTACATTAACCCTTGCAGAGAAACTTAAGAGTTACAACAACGAATCTTCTTCATTGAAACGGAATTGACAACTTTGTTACTGGATAGTTGCTATTCCACACGAAAAAGTGTTAAGTACAAAGTTAGGATATTTCTCTTCAATTGTGCGATATGTAGGGATTTTGCCTCAAGAATTTCAGCAGACATAAAGAATACCTGGGGGTAGAGGTAGCCTAGTGGTAGCCAGCTGGACTACAGAGTTAAGGGTTCTAGGTTCGAGTCGTGGTCATGATAATTTTTTTGTCATTCGATGATAGTAATTTCCATAAAGTCAGATCCTACAATATGCAACCACTGGTAAAAGCAATTTGTTTCATCAGAAGGCACTGTGAAGATCATCGGTCCAGCATTAACTGCCACAGCTGTTGGTGAGAGTGAAATTCACGGAATCAGCCGTAGCACTGGGATGTGGAAGGTAACAGGAAACCACCACATTAATCTCCCTATAAATGCCTCTTTGAGGCTTCCAGTCAACCAATCTTTGGATTAAAATACTGATCATAATGAAAAAATACTTTTTCAGTGACAGAAACATTATGATGAGACAAAAAATGCGACAATGAAATTACGATTAGCCCTGGCCCAGGAGGCTAACCCAGGAGGGGTTTGCCAAATCAAGACAAAGCACTAATAATGCTTCACCGATTCAGGCAGCTGAGTGATTGCCCTGCCAATCATGGGTTGTGACATTTAGCTGCTGCTGCCAGAGGGTAAGAGGGACTTATTTCATCCTATTTACCTCAGTATAAGTAAAGTGGTCTTAGAAAGACTAGGGTGTCTACGTACAGATGTAAGAGTTGGAGGAGGGCAAATAGGAAGAATTTGCTCGTATATTTTTATTTGTATTTAATTCTTCTGATAATTGGACAATAATAAAAGAGAATAAAATGAATACTGCACCTCAATGTAAATGGATAAGGGTCATTTCTATTGCAAAAAAACTGAGAATGATTGAAGAATATGACAAGAAACAAAAGAACTTGTCAGAAGTGGCAGACCTCTTTAATATACCAGTGTCAACCCTATCCACCATTCTAAAAGGTAGGAAGGAACTTTTAATGGCAGTAATTCAGGGAAATCTTTACAAAGGAAAACCTTAAAGGTAGCCAAGTTTGAGAAATTAGAGGAAAAAATCTTCAACTGTTGTGAAGCAAATATTCCTTTGAATGGTTCAATCCTGCAACAGAAAGCTGAAGAAGAAAATGAAAATGAAAATTGAAGATGAAAATTTTTAAAGCATCTATTGGTTAGCCAATTTCAAGAAAAGATACAATATTGTATTGTTGAAGGTGTGTGGTGAGGAGTAAGAGGTTGATATAAACATGGTGAATGACTGGCACAGAGTGAATGAAAAAATCATCAAATATAGCTCTTGAAATATTTTCACCTTTGATGAAATGGCTTTATTTTACAAAGCCATCAAAGGAATGTAGTGTCATGGTGGGAAAAAAGTAAAATTAGAGTCACAGTAGGACTGTTTGTTAATAAATCAGGCACAGAAAAAATAAACTCAGTACTCATAGGGAAATATTCAAACCCCAGGTGCTTCAAAAATATTAGAAAAGATAAACTTCCAATATTTTATGAATCCAACAATAAAAGTTGGATGAATCAACAAATGTTGGGTGGACAATAGAAAGATTTAATCAAAAAATGAGTTGCGAAAACAGGAAAGTACTGCCATAGATTAGATGACAACTTTTCAAATGTATAACTTTTATTCTTGCCTCCTAACACTACCCTGCAACACCTGCATTCTAGCATGAGAACTTCTGCCTTGCACGCTGTACATCTTACTGTACCTCTATTGAGGCAGCTTACCTTTCTGTAGTATGTATTAACTTTTATTTTGATTTTTGGTAACATATTTGTTAAGAGTAAACTGTACAATACAATACATTATATTTAATATTTTTCCAAAAAATATACATTTACACAGGATGATTAGTGTGACATTAAATTGAATTCTAAAATGTCTGACCCTAAATACAGAGTACATCAAATTCATCAAGAGGAAATGTACGATTTTTCTAAATAATGCAAAAGAAACTTTGGAAAATTATTAGAATCTCCTCTGTATCTAAAATTACAATAAAAGCATTTCAAAAGATATTTTGAAATTCTCCACTTATACTTTTTTCTGAGAAGTAATTAACTTATTGTTTTTCAAAAATTTTGTTCTCTGAATTATAATGAAGCTAGTTTAATGTGCAATTATTGAAAACTATGTGCATAAATGATCTCTTTGCAGTGAAAATAGTGAAAAAAGCCAAGCGTATAGCATTGCATTATGATGCATCACAAAATCTCACCACATTTATTGAAATCAACCATTATCTTGATTTTACATAATTTGATTTTACAAAACACTGAAAATTTGGGTCCCTAGGTATTATGTAAAATCAAGATTCTACTGAATATATGCATATATCATTGTATATGATTGCATTGTGATCCAGTTCTGAGTTATATTTAAAGTTCCAAGCCTCTAGCTCACAGGGATCAGTTAGTTTAAAATCGATTCCCAACTTTCAACCAAACAAATGAAAAATCAAACAGAGACAAGAAAGAGAGTCAATAAAAATGTGATAAAATGAACCACGGCAACTGGAGAGGACTACTGACAAAGAATGCCTGACCACTTGGGATGTTGTCGTCTTGACGCTAAGGAGTCTTTGGTTCTCTATCATCTTCGTCCCTCTGGCCTTCCCCTTCAATGTATTCCACTTTGACAAAGGATGTCACCACAGCACTTCTATTCAACCTGGGTATACCCAAAAGTATATTCGTCTTCAGAAAAAATATTAGTACACCCAAGCAACTCAAACCTGGGTGTTGATTCCACCTGAACAAATTCAGCCCAAACTGAATGGAGATCCTTTGCGCCTAACAACCGAAGGGTAGGCAATGTGCACTTTCCCACAGATTTTTTTTTTGGAAACAACTAGTTTCACTGCCCAGAGATCAATCAATGGTGAGGGGGGAAGCGTTAGCCTACACTCGGTCAAACAACAATTAGGAAATTCCCAAGGTTGGTAAACTGGAAGATGGTGGGTGGACGTATTACAAATGACAATAAAATTAAAACAAAAAATGCCACATCAGGGACAAGCCACTTGGCTTAACACAAAGAACAAATTGCAATAGATTGAATTCCATGCTATTGTTTGTGGTAGACACACGGACATTGTATTCGTGTACATAATGATTTTGGGGACATGCAAATATGACACCTGCACAAGAATTGCTGGTAGACCCTTGATAAACATTGGTGGAAAAATGCACAGCATTCACCATTCCTTAGATACCTCTTTGTGAACGAACAATTAATTCCCTAGAAATGAAAACACATGAATTAGAATTAAATAATGATGGGAGATTTGAATGAGGAAAGACAAAAATGGTGCTGGCAATCTCACACTTCAAGTGGGCTCAGTGCAAAATGAGCAACAGTCAAATGTATAATGATTTCTATTGGTCCAAGAACCATTATATGTGATATAGGACATGCCAGTAATAAACATTAAATACTGTTCATGCAGGAGTGATGAAATGATTCGAATTACAATTGATTGTTCGGTGACTGAAATCTCTGGCTGGCGGCACCATCAAAATGACGGACCGTAGAAATAGGCAATGATATTGTGAGTGCAAGAACAGCTGTCCCAACTGCCCCCCCAGAGTCACTAGAGGGGCGAGGGGACATCGCCAGATTCAGCACGGCATGAAGTGCAAACAACCACATTTATGTACTGTCATAGCTTCTCATCCACAAGATATATTCGTGTTTGCTTAATATGTAACACATTTTTAAAAGTAGCAGTTCTTCAAGTTTACATTTAAAAATAGTATGCCCATCAATGGTTTTGAATTTTGGAGGGAGTCTATTATAAAAGCAAATACCTATGGCTGGAGAACGGCTGGCACAAATGGAATATGTACCTTCCTCAGTCTTGTGGAGTAATTATTTACATTTGAGTTCTTTTCAAATTCAACATTATGCATATGTAAAAACATTAAAACATAAAAAATATATTGAGGAAATACTCCTATTGCCTTAAAGATAGGTTGACATGGAGCTGTTTTAATTCCAGAATATCCAGTCAACATTCTCAATTTGCATCAGGTCCCAATGCATATAAAGTTTCACTTAGAACTGGAAGATGGTGGCATAATATAGACCTGGACACAGGAGGAAATATATACCAAGAAATAGTACATGAAGTTCTAAGTGAACTTGCATTTAATATTAATTTCTGATCCCATGGAATGGGATTAAACGTGTTTAATCTCCAACCAGCTACTCTAAACTCTGGTGACTCCATAAAATAATATGAATCCTCTTCAAATATATTTTTGATTGGAGATTAATACGATTTAGACAATATTATTAGTAAAAAACAAACTGCCTTGGCTGTTAAAAATTTATTTGCTATCTCTGAGTTGTTTCAAATTTTGATGTCTCATAACTATACACATATTCTTGTAGTAATACTTTTGTTCATAGTGTGCTTTGATGGCAATGGTCATTTCACACCTCTTTAAATCATAGAAAAAACCCTATTGGACAAATACAACACCCATGCCCTAGGCGGGACTGGAACCCATGACCTTTGCTTAATATGTAACACATTTTTAAAAGTAGCAGTTCTTCAAGTTTACATTTAAAAATAGTATGCCCATCAATGGCATAGATTCGAAGGAGTCTGTATTCCTGACCTCGCTGCTTCCAATGACACAAAATCTATGATGATCAACGCCCAGGTTGTGGGGGAGAAAAGAGACCTCGATCGCTCCAACATGTGGAAGATTGCGAAGTATCGTGATAATCCCTCCCTCCTCGATGCCATACGAGGGAAAACAGCGAAAAACGAGGTTGAAGTGTTCGCCATAACCCTTAGCAGTCGTGGCCTGTGGAGCAGACATTCAGCTCGTGATGCATCAAGATAGGAATCGTAGGGCGAAAAGACCTTAAAGTCCTAGCGAGTAGGGTCATAATAGGAGACCTCATTTCCTGGAGAATGTTCAATACAACCACATCGGTCCGGACGGGTAGGGAGAGAGCTGGGACCGGCTAATCGCGGCCCTATGACATTCAGCTGCAAATGGTTGCTGCATTCCATCAATAGGCGCAATCAACTGGTGGTGGGTTTTCGAGTCCGCTGCTCCTGATGCTAAAGGGGAATAACTTTTTCAAATAGCGTAATTGTCGCAAGAAAACTACCTGGTGCCAGTGAGGACTAACTTTTCAGAGGTAAGTCCACGGTTTGCCCTCATTTCTGCCCTTACTCCTGAAATACAACTACGTCGATGATACGGCGGCGGACTTGTCACTATGCCTCGAAGTTAAATCATCCACAACTGACATGTGCTCGTGCGTCGGAACAAAGTGCCAATTCTTCGTGCACCACCCCTGCACCAAGGATCTCAAAGAAGAGTGGAGCCGCGCGGTGGGGGGAGAAGGGGGGTAGGGAGGGGAGGGTGGTGGTGCAGAGGAGAAACGACGATGGAGTGTGGAGCAAGGGGCGCCACCCCCCCCCCCCCAGGGTACGACAGGGGGGACGGGGGCGGGGGGGGGGGGGGGGGGGAAATCGAGGCGAAGGAAGAGCCGTCCCCCCGGCCATTCCAATCAAGGAAAAGAGATGACACTAAGGCGGGCCAAGGGACTGGATGGACAACAAGGGATTCCGGGGATGACTACATTTGCAGACTCATTCCTCGATTCAACTGCCTTACCATTTAGTTTTGAACATTGGCGTAGCAATATTTGATTGCGAAACACACGTTTAACGTGACGTTGAGAAAACATTTGATATTGTGATTTTTAGACACCGATTCCCTAAGGGTTAAAATATGAAAATTTATTACTTAGCGTGAGTCGACGGTTTTATATTTCTGCTAAAAAGTGGATGCCAAGTAATTTTACGCTTAATATGGAGTCGGATGTACAGGTGATGCTGGTGTTTAGTTTTAACTCAAGACTTAATTATAATCCTATAAAATCAAAATACTCCAGTTCCAATGCTTAATCGAAAAAGAGTAATTTCTGCTAAAATAACAAATTTCTTCAGTCGAGAATTTCATAATTACTTTACAATATGGCAGTAGAAGTAATAAGTCCTTATTTATGAAAATACAATAGCAACTCAAATTTTCAATTACTTAAAATATTTTACAAAAAATGCAATGCAGTAAAAAGAGCTCTTCTTTTCACTCCTTTTAAAATTCAACTCCTTCACAAAAACTTTTAATGAGGACAGAAAAAATTCCACTGAAACCTGCTCCAAGGTGAATTGTTATGCACGTCTTTGTTTGTCTCACAAATGAAAGTAATTCAATTCCAAAACCATTTCTTAGATGTGAGGTGAGTTTTCATGACACATAGGGAAGCTAAACGGTTACTAATAAGAAATTTCAAACGGTTCCAGTTTCAGACTGTTTCAAGTCCAGCATGTAAATGGCGCCTACCTAATGAATATTTTCATTGCATATCAAAACCTTTCAATTGAGTGGATAAAAATGAATACTACAAAATAAGTTCACACTTATCCCCGTTACACTAAATATTCATGTTATCCTTTTCACTATCTCCTGTAACGTCTGGCATATTGTTGTAATGTTGTGTGCTGGCCATTTGTTTCATTGTTGTTCATCTACATCTACATAATACCCTGCAAGCCGCCACAAGGGCGTGTGGCAGGGGGTGAGCCACCACCATACAT
>WURS02429520.1:0-15962 GCA_011762765.2 Rhinocypha anisoptera | reverse complement strand
AGAGAGAGAGAGAGAGAGAGAGGAAGGGGGGAGAGAGAGAGAGAGGGAGGAGGAGGAGGGAAAGAGAGGGAAATCTTTCCGAGTAGGGACAACGGATGGAAATTCAATTACTGGGCCGAAAAAGTAAAGGGGTGATGGAAGGGGGGGTTTGAAAAAAAGGAGAGGGGAGAAAAGGAAGAGGAGGAGGGGGAGGATGGTGCGAGAGAGTGGGAGACGGAAAATAGTATGCGATCGATCCCCTTCCCTACCCAGATCGGTGGCCGGCCCAACGTCCAACCATAACCCCCCAAAACCCCCCACCCCTCGCCTGACCGACGAGGCAAGGGAACCCTGAGAGCCTCACTTAGACGAGGAGAAATAGAACAGGGAGAGAGAGAGAAAAAAAAACCAAGTACTCCACCGTCGGGGAAATAGTAAACGTTTCCTCAAACATTTCCTTCCACGACGAACGTTAGGGTCATTTGGCTCAATGTATAAATATTGGAATTGCTTGGGTATAAACTCATAGGGTGCAAAAATTCCATGAAAAAGTGTTCTGAAAAAAAAGGGTTGGCGAGGAAATAATTTAGTGCTCGGAATATCCGAGTATATCGTGACCATATTCATTTCTGGAAACGCTTTTGAATTCAAAATGCCCTTACTGGGGAAGCAAACCAGGACCACTTAAAAATGTGACTGGAGACATTCATGTGAATAAGTGTGAGCGGTTTAATGTGCCGATAACGATCAAAAGTACGCATGGAGAATTCGTAGTATGGTGTTCCCTTGATTTAAAATTTCACTCACTGCATAAAGAAATTCCATGAATTCTTCCCTCAAATTCAGCTTACCCATACTTTGATTCTATACTCATATTCATGCCAATACTTTAAAGATAATCACTCCACCTTCGATCTCAATTATTATTATAACGAATATTGCTTTTTTCCTTGTGATGATTCAACAAAAATAGCTTACCACGAATTAGTTTGGAAAAGGAGGGAATAAAGGGGGCGCAAAGGAAAAATCAATGCTAATTTTTAGTGTTTATCGTGGGAATTAAAATTCGGCCAGTATTTCATATGCAGATACGGAAAAGTTAACTAATTAAAAAACGGAATAAAAGGAATACGAATGATCGAGTAGGTGGGGAAAAGTGAAAGTTTCTGATGCGAATTTAAAAAAAAGTGGCAGGTGACTGAAGGAATAATGAGAAGCGATCGGGATTCTGAACACAAGTTTTATAATCGGGGATTGTTTGGGTAAGACAAGTAATTGATTTTTTCCACGACATAAGAACCGTATGATAAGAAAATGAATAAGTCAAAAGCGGAAATGGAAATGTGTTTAAAAAAAGACCAGATACTTTTCTGCTACCCCGGTGACTAATACAATAATAGTAACGCGGATACATCAATACATAACTTATATCACCATGCCTATTTTTAGTTGGGCGTAACTACCCTTATGTTGACTTCGTGTTAGAGTATTAAATCCCAGCGTCCTTCAGCAGAATAGTTCGAAATCTTTTAAATTATTCCCTGTTTAATCGGCAGCCTAGAGTGACTTGGTAGTGCGGTGACATTAACGGTCACACAGAAAACCGAAAGCATGAATCTCAGCGTAGAAGGGAAACCATTCCCTCTCACCCAGTGTAGGGGTGAGCAACTTCTATTACCATTCTCATATTTTCTCTATCCATGTGGTGTCAATAGCTTTACGGCATTTCTTTCAACTGCCATCACACAAAACAAGGCCAATTATGGCTGAAAGAGTGACAATTTTTCTTATAACAAGGACAAAAATCACAAGGACGAGGAATGAAAAACGTGGGAAACAAAATTTTCACCTTACCGAGATTCGAACCCGTGACCTCCGAAATGTCAGACGAAGATGTTAACCTACCGTCACCGAGGATGGGTTGCCGATTGAAAACCTTCCCTTTTAATACTTAGAAGTTATTAAGGCCAAGATTTTCTAGTGATTTTAAATTCCCGTAAAACTTGTTCAACTAAAATCATCATCATACGTATTTCGCATCAACTCTCATACGTATTTCGAATACGCGCGCCAACGAGATATTTCATCTCCACTACAGTTATCCTGTAAAAATTCAGAATTAGTCTGAAAATAATTAAAATATTATGGTTTTTCAAATAGTTCACACACAAGATCTGTTAATCCATGTAATCAACCCGGAACGGGGACTTTATAGGTAGGTTAATTTATTAATGGCAGTATTTTTGTTTATAGGGCACGTCGATGGCCATGGTCATTCAGCACCTGTCCAAAGCATAGGAAAAATTCCTATTGGACAAACACGACACCCATGCCCTGGTCGGGGCTTGAACCCGCGACCTTTAGATTATCCTGGTGACCACTACCCCTAGGCTAACCCGGCCGGTCTATTATTGGCTGTTCACTTATAATTTTGTGCCAATGTTATTGCCAATGATATCAATTTACTTTCTGAAGTAATGAAATAATATTTTTTGTACGATAATTATAGAACCTGACAATATATATATATATACATAACATAACATATAAATATACACAACATATATATATATATATACATAACATAAATTAAGAATAAGAACACCAGTTATCCGTTCCTTGATTATATCTTGATTTCTGTCACCACTCCGAATATTCATTACACGCCATTATTTTTTATTATAGTTATGAGTTAACGACTTATCCAATTTACTGATAAAACAGGCCTCAAGTTGATTATCAAGGAATATGAAAATGTAATTCGCTAATCCAGTGATCTTATCTCATTCACCAGAAATAAAATTATAAGCAGAGGACAGATCATTATCTCGAAAGAATAAATCACTTTTACGAAGACTGATTATAGCACATATATAAACCAAAATTACATAGTTAATTATTCTTATCAGATAACATTGAGGAAAGACTAACCCAGTCAAGAATCTAGTATACGTAAACAATCAAGATAAGAAATATAAATTGTGTTGTACGAATTAAAGAGGATTTGGATTTCATTTTATGCAAATATCTCTTGATCAAGCCCCCGGCACAGCAGGTGAATTTTTCATGAAATGAATATAAAAGTGTAATATCATAATCTAGGAGAAGTTAATTCTTGAAAACATGGGAAATGAGATTTTAAATTATATGCTGTAAGAAATATGGTCTTTATACTAAATAAGAAAGATAAAGGTCCACTATAAGAAACACTGTATGCTAAATAAAATGAACTGAAAAAACATCTATACATTACCTAATTGCATGCTTTAGCATAAAAAAAGAGAGAAAAACTTAAAAAGACAAGTACGAATATCTTAGAATTAACAGATAAAGTAAATAAATAAGTCAAGTTACGAAAGATGTGGGAATAAATTACTGGGGGCAACCACTTCTGAGACTAACCTATGGTGGGCACATTAACGGACATTAACGCAAAGAAAAATCCCATTAGTGCTTCATAGCAACCCTGAGATAAGAGTGCTCTCCATAAAGAATTTATCAGACGACAAATAGGCATGAGCTGCAGGCAGAAAGCGTTCTTGATGTAAAGGTGTCTCTCAGACGCCAGTAAAATATCTTCGTAAGTGGTCTCATGGCACAAAAGCGGGGTTAGGAAATTCCTCGAAGAGGAATTTTCTAAACATGTGAGCAGTAATCATTTATTATTTTTCGATAACTACTCATATGCGATCATTGGACTAATAAAATGAACTATCATCACCTTTTAGCAAATGTTGTAACTAAAGAGGAGGTATGAATAAGTCATTGAGCTAGTAAAGGGCTTATGGAGAATTCGAAGCCACAAGAAAAATATTATTTTAAAACCATATAACCATTAATGTAAAAAATAAATTATAATTAATGTAAAAATTTACTTTGCCGAATATGATATAATCTAGTAATTGCAAGTAAACTTTAGACTGGTCATAAAAACATAGTGTTTCACCCTTCAATAAATCACTCTTCAGGTTGAAATAATTTCTTAACTGCAATTAATATAGCCAATATTCCTGCTAGTGTATTGCTTCTTCCTATCTTAATACGTCTACTAATAACACCTAAAATATTCCATTAACTCTTAGTAAGTACTTTCACACTTTTTTTGGATTTCCTCTAACAAATCCTCTCCTGTTCCCTCTCTTCATGCATTTTATTTTCTCCATTTGTCTCCACAAATACATTTCAAAAGTCCTTTAATATATGGTATTATTTCTACAACTTATGAATCTCTTACTGATAATAAAAAGATTATCCATCTATATACCTACGTGTTTTAATCTAATACACTTTTATTTACCTTCCTACATCTTTTAAACTAATCTATTTCTTTTGAGCTTACTCAAAGACAAGGGGTTTAAAGTCAGGAAACCTAACATAAGGAGCCATATTTGCCTGTTATCCGCTAATATGTCAAATAAATAAGCGAAGTTCATTTTCTGCTCCACAACTATGCTCCTATTCTTCCTAACTAAATAATGTTTTCATATTTCAAAGACTCATCAGTTCACTCTCAGTGAAACTATTATCATTTCATGCCTCTCGCACTAATAGTATAACACGCTCCACTGCTCTGTAGTCATGTACGCCCCTGAATACTAAAGTAAGAAAATCTAACTTAATTATCCCTAGTCTCACTCGCACTCTCAATTTGAAGCCTTCCAAAGCCCATTTTACCTTCTTCTCTTATCACAACTTGAAAAGCATGGAAGATAACTCTAACTGAACCCAAACGGACTGAATTAAAAGGATTAATAGGCATCGATAACCTATTTCTGACGAGTTTTTATCGACTAAATACGACGCGAGCATCGACTTCACAGTAGGATCATGCGGCCTTCGTTGGACAGTTGAGTACAGATAGGTGCTCAAAGCAAATTCCAGATCGTAAATTCGAGGACAAGGGAACTCCAGTTCAAAAGGTAACTGCCGTTATCCCCCTATCGCTTTCTTAATGGATATCTTTCATACTTTTATCACCTCCCCCTCGATATCTCCTATCGTTCTTTGCCAAAAGTCTATGATAAACTTATGCATAGGGCTAGGAAACACGTTTAAAAAAAACGACGTGGGTTCACGACGAAAGTTGTTTGAATGAGATCTTACCTGCATCGTTATTAATTAATAGCTAATTTGTTTAATGATAATTACCTTTCCTTGTTGCTTCCCATCAGAACCGTAGGGAAGTATATAACGCCTAATACACAGTTAGTTAGGGATATGGGTTGTAAAATATAGATTCCCACCAAAAAAAATTTTCCTAGACGGCGAATCAAACCACGAATTTTTACTTATCAACAGGCAGGATTCGATTTTAATTAAACCCGTTGTCTGAGGAGTAACTTTGTGGAATATTTTCTGAATGCTGTAAAAAAATAAAACGCTTTGTAATTTCACAGGAGAACTTTCTTATTGACAACATCTCGGCGTTGTACGTCCTCTCCAAGTGATGATCAACAGGAGACGTCGATAATGATAACGTCGAATCATCCAACGTCGCAACCTAGTTCGTGTTATTATCAACAAATTTCACCCAAGAAAAAACAAAGGAATCCGTTTACTTCCTATCAAAACGCCACCATTCACTCTTAGACCGATACATATTTCGAATGAGACATAGTGTCCATAATGAATGAGGTATTAATTTTAGCACGTTCAACTTTGTCTACCCATCCTCTTTTAATTTCATTGACGGAACTGCAGTAAAATAAAACACTGGAATCCAAAAATAAAGTTTTACCTACAGCAACATGACACCGTCATCTAATGATGCCGAGGTGCAGCGAAACCATTTTCTTGGAAAATAAAACAAAATTGTGGAATCGCAGTGATTTTATTAATCTGTTCCTACGTGACGAAAGGAGTCCATCAGATTTCGCCTGAAATTATCTCTTTAAAGTCCTAATGGATATGAACTCCAGGTTATAATCAGTTATCATCCCAATCATCATTCGCTCTAGGAAAGAGATGCTTATTGATGAAGAATCTTTGCAAATATGTTTCTTCCACAATGCATTTTATCGGGTATTCACTTAGATAGCACATTTACGCCTAGGTTACAACCGCTAGTATATATCAGTTCCAATTCAAGGTTACGTCTGGATTCACCAATCTCTAAATGAATTATAATTATTTTTTTTTAATGTATAGACAAAGTTCAATATTTAAAAATGGTTTAAAGCTATCCATTATTTTGTATATATACTCTAGATCTCGATTCTTTAATATTTACTATTCTTCACGCATAATGACTTCTAGTACTCGAACTGACTGAATATTCGATTGAATATTTATTGAAATAATTCCGATAAAATGATTTCTGCATTAATAATTCTTAACGATAGCATCCTCCTATAGGTTACTTTTTCATTTATCTACGTGTTTATTTTCTATTTATACTCAGAAGCTCCAGTACGCCAGCTAGTAAGTCACATTGATTTACTACATCAGCTTGAATCCTCTGCCATTTTCTTACGTCGTCATGATTCGTCCCAGCTATATAACTCGTAAGACAAGTAAGATCTTTTGGTGGAGGTTAACTGAGCAGTTTCATGGATTCATCAATATGGTTGCGTCCTGAGAAATTAATGAAGCTATTTGAAAATCTTTCATCAACGGTGAGTTTAACGTACTGATATTGCTTAAACGGAACCACGGCAACTATCTTATTTAGTATGCTATATGGACCATCTTCAGTCTAAGCAATTGAAAATGAATGAAGTTGTAAAAAAATGCACTTAAATGAGTCAGTAATAATTCTCAGTAAATCTCAAGACAGAATTCAGACTCCATTTTACGGCAGCGCTTTCTGGTTAACAGAGAGAAACTGCTAAAAAAAATTGCATACTTCCTGTATCAGCTACGTAGGTCAGGTAAGAGGGAAATATTTTGTCTCCCGATAGAGGAGTTGTATTCAATTCGACATGTATACCTCCTCTGTACAGGTGAAGGACTCTTTTTCCGACCAACACTGTCATGCAAAACTGATATTGAAATCATGGGTCCTGATAGGGCTACTTTCAACAATTTGTAAAGATCCTAGAGGAATAGAGTGCTGTTGGAAAGAACCCATTAAAAAAAGAAACGAAACACACGGGCAAACACTGAAGCTAAGAAAAGATATATTTACGATATATTTACTGCTCCAAAACATTAACACTAATATATATGTATATAACCGTTTAATGATTGTTGATGAGCAACTTTAGGTGTCAACAAAGGTATACCACCTGTTTCGTTGACACATTCATTAATGAAAGAAGATAATCTTCAGTTACATGTGTCCACCTTGAAAATGTAACACTTCACTATTTGTTTCAGAAAATATTATTATTATTAATTATCAAGCCTCGCAACATTAAGAGGCAAACAAGGACATCAGTGGAAATAATTATACAATAAAGAATAATTAAAATCACAATAGTATGGCTTACTACATTTTAATTATACAGAGAAGTTGACATTACATCATTAATTAATTAAATTTATTTGTAAGAAACCATTTTTTTAAAAAGTGATATTATAATACTATTGAAAGGTTTTATTTTTCTCGGTACAATTAGTACACATTTGGTCGGGATGTGAAAGATAAAACCAATTATTCTGTTCCGTAATACTATAAGTCTCCAGTTAACTGCTAAGGTAGTCCAGTTAACAGTTATATGCACTTCCCCAGAAAATCAGCCCGTACGTTGATTTTGACTGTATTAGAGAACATTAAATTGCTTTCTGTAACTCTAGCCTGCTTTTATTTCATAAAAAAACTCCGAAAAATCAGAACCTTATAGATTTTGAACCTGCTTCCTTGTGTTTCTTGAATTTTAAATTCTGGTCTCCATAAATACCGAAGAAGTTTGCATACACATTTTGAATAAAGGAAGCAACTATCCACGCAATATTATTCCGTGGATAGTTGCTTCCTTTTTTAAAAATGGATATCTCATTTTTCCACAAAATCACGTCTGATTCTTCTTTAAGTTTGCATACTCCACCCCTCTCAATGATGGGGCACGGATATGAGCGTGGGGAAATAAAACAAGTGTATTTCTTTCCACGTTCCAATGGTTGTCCCGACGTCGGGGTGTTCATTAGAGGAGATTTAATTACCCCCAAGCAAGACTTCCGCAGCAGTTCCGACTAATCAATTGGGGGGGGGGGGGGGTCGAATCAGAGGGAAGTCGCACATTTCTGGGCCGTAATGACGAGCGGAGGTATTCGCCTAAACCAGTCAGTTCCATTACAACTGATCCGGCGACGGCACATGGATAAGGGCAACCCAAGTGAGAAGAACGGATAGAGAGAGAGAGAGAGAGAGAAGGGGAAGAGGGAATTGGAGTGTGACGCGGGATGAGGTGATCCAGGAGCGGAGGCGTAATAGATGAGTTTGCAACGGAGCATATGGTTTCACGGGGAAGCAGGAGGCAGGGAGGGGAGGAGGGGGGGGGGAGAGAATCACTCGGTACAGAGTAAGCGGCGGCTCATTACGGGATCCTTGATTAACCCTGAGGTAGCATTAGATTAATTAAGACTCCCTCGCGATACGGACCGCGTCAGCGGGGGCGATGCGGCGACTTCCTCCTGGGCTGCGTCGAGAGGAAGACTGGGATCGAGACAGCGGACGAGGCAAGACGACGACTCCCCGTCAATCCAACTTGCGAACGTGGCTCGACAGTACCCCTCGGGGGGTAGGAGGGGGTAGGGAGACGGGAAACGAGATAGGTAGTAATGGTGCGAGCGAAATCATATCAGAAGTGATCAAATGGGAGAACGCACGGGAGTAGCGAAACGCGTTAATAACCTCCCTCCGGAGACCGCAATGGAATGCGAGAGAATTCAGCACTTCATTGATCTCAAGTTGAAATATAGGTTAATTTTATTGTATAAATTCGAAGCATATTACTTCAAGGAAGAGGTTAAATATATATATTTTAAGGCCCAGTCGTACTATGTTACGAGGATTGCCCAGAAGGTAATGCACCATTCTTGTATACTCAGCCGACAACAATGTTGCGAATGAGAAACGTTACGTGTGCGTTATTTGAAGTTTCTTCAGTGCGTGTGCAAGATTTCTGGCTCTTACAACGGAAAGCGTAACTGCAGGACTGTAACTGCGTACGATTTCGTAGATCAGATCACGCCCGGGAAACTCAGTGAGATAGATTGTGGAACAAATAGATTTAAAATGGCATTTTCCCCCCAAAACCGTCAGAGATCAGAATAAACTAGGTCCTAGGGATACTTGGGAAGAGTGGTGTATATATTTTATTTTCACCCTGCATATTTTCTCTCGTTTCCTTTATTATATTTTAATTGTTATTTCACTTTGTTTCCGCATGATATGTATATTTATTGTGAAACGATAACTGTTCCTGGAGCTTCAGAAGTGTAACATTGTCCCGCTTGTTGTGGATGATGTTCCACTATTTTATTTTATTTTGCATGCGGGTTGCTTCATT
Source organism: Rhinocypha anisoptera (assembly GCA_011762765.2). Lineage (NCBI taxonomy): Eukaryota > Metazoa > Arthropoda > Insecta > Odonata > Chlorocyphidae > Rhinocypha > Rhinocypha anisoptera. The sequence goes on along the minus strand of WURS02429520.1, from coordinate 6,531 downwards.
CTGAGTGCAATGTGTTTCTTAACATTTGCACTTGGAAGTGAATGTGAATGTTTGGTGGGGTGGCTCACCCCCTGCCACACGCCCTTGCGGCGGTAGTAGCATTTCGATGCATCCTGAAGGCAATCTGGCGATATTAAAAATCTATCTCGAAAGCTCAGTTCTGTCGACGAAACTTAAGAATTCTACTCAATTATGTCGAAGCTTATAGACATCACAATTAAGGAACCTCGCAATCCTTGGCTGTGGCATGTAAACCATAATCATAGTTCTCCATTTCTCTTTTTAAAAAAACCTAAATGGTATATAAAATTGACAGCGTTAAGCGAAATGTAGTTGAAGGCGGGCATATTCAATACAAAATGATATAGTACTGTTCCACATAAACTTTATTAAAACACAACGCATAATTTAAATGGTATATCATTGGCACATGTCACGACAAAGTATGAGTACTCCCTTTGTTACAGATGGGTGAATTTCGACTGCTGGGCACTCACTCATACTGCGCTAAATTTTTCAGAGAAGCAAGACGGTGGACCAAGGTTGACGTAATTGAACTCTGTTAATTCACACATATCGTCCAGGGAACAAAGAGTATCTTTCTGTTGTACGATATCTGCTCACTCAAAGAGTTCTAGTTTTAAAAATATTAGCATAGAACACGATATTTGCCCACAATGAAGATAAACGAGTATGAATAAAATAACATTTTCTAACTTGTCATTTAACTTAGTATGTAAATCAACTGATTTCCTGTTAAATGAGTGAGTTAAACGGAGGTGATACCATGAAGTCCAGCTTTGTTTCGATGAAGATGAAAATGTTGAATCACCATAATGGTTTAAGGAAGCTTCCAACCTTCATATTCATAGAAATTAAATTTCAAGGTTGTTTTCCGGTAAATAAAACTATAATTATATTCTTTTTTTAAAATGCACACATTAGTTAGACAAAGGGATTTTACAGGGATAAATACTCTTTAAAAAAATGTAATTCTTTTGAATTGATTTCCGCACTTGCCGTGGTTATCAAGAATCGTTTATTGAAGATGATAGGATATATGTTTAGAAAAGATCTTCAAATGAAAACAATTACCCGTCCTTTTTTAACTTACAAAAGCAACTACAGTTTGATAGTTTGTAAATCTGAAAGAATATTTCAAGTCCTACATCGATGGTTAAATTTTATCCTCAAATGCGATTGGTATTCTGTTATATTTAAGTTTTTCATCTTTTTATCCTGCGGGGTTTTTTATGATTATATTTCTAGCTTCTTTTATTTTCTTTTAAAATTAGCAGACATAATATGGTCACGTAAATTCATATTCTCACACATTTCTAGGTGAGTCTATATGTCATTTGTGATACATGTTGGTTACTTAAAATAAAATAAATATTATCAAGTAAACTTATTGAAATTACGTACGGAGTCAAATCATAATGAAACAACTACAATATTTATTCCCGGACAAATAGAGAGATATATTAACGTTGCTTTCACTATAAAACGTGTCTTGAGCAATCATTTTTTTCACAGAATTTTAATAAACGAAGTTTGTTTCCTTACAGAGACTTAAACCGTTGATACATCATCGTGGCAAATGTCTTCAGCACACGATTTCCCACTGGGGTCCGGTAGTAAAGATCCGATAACCATCCAGCGTAATTCTTGGTATTAAGACGGCCTCAGTCAGTGGAGGCAGAAATTCTCCCCGTGAGCCACCCCGGCGTACGAAATGGAAAGGGCAAGGCCGATTGCACTTCAAAGGCAATAAGGCGCCGCGACGCTACAAACCGTAAACCGAGTCGGGGGCGCTCGATTGAGGAAGTCCCACCACGAATGGTCGAATCTCCAATCTGCGCCTAATCGTCGAGAGAGAGAGAGAGAGAGAGAGAAAAGAGAAGGCGAGGGGTCTCGAGTTCCGAAGGAGAAGAAAGAGAGTGAGCGAGCGCCCGGATGATTTATGAAGGCGCCCACCGCTTCAAGCCAGCCCGGTGTTTACCCACGCAAGTGAGAGTAAGAGGGAGAGAGAGATAGAGAGGGGGGATAGATAGTCACCAAGGGAACACGACGAAAGAGGCGCGGGCGGCTGCGAGAGAAACGGAAATTGAAAGGTTTATGAAATGAGTGCGCAGAGGAATGGAGAGGAAATTCGAGAGCGAGGGATGGAGAGGAGGAGTGAATAGAAGTTCCGCGTCTCTCCTCTCCCACCCACTCGCTATTACTTTCACTCCGCCCTCCCCGCCCCGTCAGAAGAACGAAATATGAATTGATCGGGGTGAAATATACGAGCAGGTGGGTCGAGGTGAGGCGAAGCAAAAGGGGAGAGGAGAAGTGGGACGGGGGCGGAGGGAACGGGTAACGGGGTTGAGAGGAAAGGATTGGATTTTTTCGGGCGTTTTGAAATCAAAGAAGTGGCACTGCGGAGGAGAGAGCGAGAGGGCGCGAGGGGAAGTAGCGGTTGCTAAGCGAATGGTGAGAGCGCGGCGGAAGGATCCCCATGTTCGAAACGATAGGAACTTGAGGAGGATGAGGGCCGAGACGACGGGAGGAGGAGGGGATCGGAAAAAATATAATATCTCTCCCGATGTTAGAAATAAAAACATTTAACTCACGATGACTCACGCCATTGATCCTTACCGATTTTAATTTAAATGTCCAAACTAGAGATGGGCGATTCCGAATCGATTCACTCGGAAATCGATGATGTTAATACGATTCCTGATTATTTTGAATCGATTGTTGTTTTCCGATTATGATTCGATTCATTTCCTTTCCGAATCGATTCTTTCCCTTTCCGATTCGATTCAGTTCATATTCCGATTCAATTACGATTGTATTTCAGTTACGATTTCGATTCAGTTAAGATTCCGATTCAATTACGATTGTATTTCAGTTACGATTTCGATTCAGTTAAGATTCCGATTCGGTTACGATTACGATTAGGTTACGATTCCGATTCGGTTACGATTCCTATTCGGTTACGATTCCTATTCATATACGATTCCGATTCGGTTACGATTCCGTTTCGGTTACGATTCAGATTCGGTTACGATTCCAATTCGATTACGATTCCGATTCGGTTACGATACCGATTCGAATCGATTCACATTATGCGATTCGAATCGATTTAGAGGATCCTATTTTTCTAGCGAATCGATTCACACAATACGATTCGAATCTATTTGGTCCAATCGATTCATTCCTTGAAATCTCCCATCTCTAGTCCAAACGCACTAATTAGGACTTCTCGATCAAAAATTCATTAATTAATTTAATTTACAGGATAAAAAAAGACATCCAGTCCCGCATACGAGTACTTAACAAAAAAACCTCTAGCCAATACATAGGGTTTTCTACGACACTTCTAGATTGACATATCCGTCACATAGGCGACCACCATCAGGGAGAAATGTGTGACAAAAACACACTGACGGACCACTGATCAAAGTCAAGTGACGGTTATTTGTTGCTATTGCCGCGAGGGGCGGTTGGCTTTGGATTCGGACCCTTTTATTGATCGTTAGGTGGGAAGGGAAGGGAGTGATGAGATAAGAGGAGGGAGAGAGGTTGTTATAAAATTCGCTGATACAGTTATTCCAGAATCCCTCGGTTTTTTAAATGTTTTATCTGAATGAAACAAGCCGCATTCGTACTCAACGACTTAAAATAAATAAAACCGAGAGACTTTTAAACTGGAAGCTTCTGAAAGCTTTTACTTACACATGCGACAAGAGAACAATGTGAGCAATTAGCCCGTCACAATGAACAACACATGTATTTATTTACCTAAAACATTTTATTTCTAAAATGCATACCAGTGGAGGGAAGAGAGAAGAGCCACCAATAAATTGAGTCCGTCAAACATTGGTGAATAGAAAGAGAATAATACTTCCCAATTATCTACGACATATTGTGTTCGTCCTTTTATATGTTCCTATCCCTTTCCTAATTTACTATTATTTGAATGTTGTATTTTCGCCATATGGCGGTTACTTCTGTAAGATTAAGTATATGACCTAAAAGGCTCAATTTCCTGCCTCGGGTATGCTTACCTATTTTTTAAAAATCGTATTGTTAAGAATGTTCCTTTCCTATCTTCCCTTGTGTTTGTACCTCCTTCTACAATTGTGTGAATCTTGGCTACCCAACGCCATCTCTTGACAGTAAAGCAGGAATGCGATAGCTGGCAATATTAGACCTACAAATTCACATGTGAATAAGGAATTCTCGGTGGTCAATGGTTAGCACGGATGCCCGGCAATTGGGAAGTCCAGGTTCAAGTCCCGGTTGATGACAAAACTTTTTCTCATATGAATTTGTCAGTACCATCATATATTTTCAACCACATTGTATGTTCGTCCTTTCATTTGTTCCTAACCCTTTCCTAATTTACTATCATCTGAATATTATATATATATACAATATATTAGAGAGCAACACTCGTAATTGAAGCAATAATTTACTTGCATACGCGATGCAGGATCACTAAAGGTAGTATTGGATGAAAATGTGCTATTAACAACAACGAGAATAGAAAAAATAAAGATTGAGATATGCATTATGAAAAAATGAATTTTACGACGTGCGAAACATTTGACCTATTCGGACAGTATTAAAGATGAGTACGGAACGAGAGTGTGGGATCGGAATGAGAAATTGAATTATTTAAAAAAAATTCCAGGTATATGAGGGAAATGAAAGCGGGGAAATGAGTAAGTCTTTGAAGGAATATTAATGCGAAGCGTTTACGCCCGGAATATTTTCGGAGGAAAAATGGAAATATGACAGGCGGAAATTGAAGGTTTACGGATACAGGTTTCGAGAATGAGGAAGATATAATTGAGAGCAAAAAATTTAATAGGATGGGATGGGGAAATGGTTTGAGAGGTAAAAGAAGTTAGAGGAAATTCGAGAAGAGCGGAAAGGGAAGTGGTGGGAAGGGATATTAAGTGGCAGTGGAATGTTTAATGAATTGATATAATATAGAATATTCGGTTGGAGAGGTAGAAGAAGGAAAGGTATGGAATTTTTTTGTTCGTATTAAGAGAGTCGGCATGGGAAGAATGTCTAAATTTGATTAAAAAACATATTCTATTTGAGTTTCATCATAAATTTAAATTTACGTAGGGTATGTAGATATTATTATTTCTTGTAATTACAATTGAAAGATAACCAGCATATTATTTTTTATCATTTCGCGACTTGAAACTATATGAAAATAATTCACTGTTTCACTAGTTTCTGCTATAACCAAATAAATCCTCGCACGTATGCTAAACAAATAAAACACTATCACATAAATGTCGCCTAAGTAATTTTCACCGAATCAGGCGTGATGTGGTGGAAGTGATTCATACTGAGAGTAAAAACAGCGCTTTTCCACAGAAAATTTTCTGTGGAAAAGTGCTGTTTTTTACTCTCGGTTACCTAAGTAATTAAAATTTTCGTTATTTGCAATAATTTTGTGTGGTTAAGGAATTCTAATGAAAGTTGAGATTTCTTCCAAGAATATGTTAAGATTTATAGAGTAACTTTTTTAAATGCAAACACTTCATCTTGGATAAAATATGAATATATATTTGGATAAATGGAGAGATATAACAGATTAGGACTTTTATTTTGGTGTAAATTTTCTAGTTAATGGAACGCGAGAACTAAAGAAGACTTTAATTTTATGTAATTACGTAATTGATAATTAAGTTTTTACACCACTGCTTTAACAAATTATTTTTAATTTTATTTTGTGCGGTGACCTAAAAAGTAAACAATTGAATGTATCATTTAAAACATTTAAACACACACATTCACAGGATTGAAAGGACTTTATGGATAACAGAGAAATGAGAAGACTTGCCGAAATAAAAAAGTATATAAATACAAATTGAAAATAAAAAACTATGTCATACATATTTCTCTAACTTTTAAATAATGGCTTCCCCCCAAAGCTACATTTTTAAATTGTTTCGACTTTTCTGGGCAAAGTTCCTCAGCCACATGCGACAAACATTCCTTCACCACTTGATGTGTAAACGGTTTGCCACTTTCAACCAGGACGTAGGCAACTTTATAACTTGCCCTAGTCAAGGATTCATTTTCATTTGAGGATTTACTGAACAATGTCCTCTGAGATGAGAGTTGATTTTGTAATTTAGAAAATTATTAGGCTCGGACTTTACCCTCCAATCGTGAATATTTCTCCTGATGTTTTCTTCGATGATGACGGCGCAAGTTTGTTTTTCCTTCGTCACAGCCGCGGTTTCGTTGTAAATCACACACGACGCTTTCTCGCCGTATTTGATGATGGATAACTTCAAAATCCATTCTTCTTGGAATTGCCTTCGGTCATCGTCTATTTTTCCTTTCCTCTTCTCAACCATCGTTGGGCCCTTAAAACGAAGTGACTTCAACGTGAATAGACATTTTTTCATTTTAGGGGCTACCATAAGGATAACCCAGGATCTTTCCACTTTATTGAGTTTTTCAAAGATTTTCGGGGTTCCTATTATTCAACCCCCGTATTATTTCTTA
>WURS02429489.1:0-15965 GCA_011762765.2 Rhinocypha anisoptera | reverse complement strand
GTTTTTATTTATATGTTTTTATAATCCACTGTAAAATGGCAATTTCAGCTGTATGTGGATAATTTTCTTTAAATAAAAAAAAAAAAATATAGATGATAATTTTTTCTAGAGTTGTAAATGATTTAAAACAATATTTTTATTAATTTTGGTGGAGGATTTCTTACCATGAATTGATGGCATCAGAATCAAGAAATGACAAAAATTACAATTTGAGAATTGGCATCAGAATCGGATTAGCTAAAATGTTGTAATCAACCCATCACTATCCATTATACATACCTTTCTTTCAACAATGACTCATAGAATACAACCAAAACAAGGCAAGTATTAACTGTTTAAAATTAATGAAGAAACTTTGAATGTTAGCATATAAAAGGTAGAAAACTCATACAAATGAAAAACAGAGTGCTTTGTCCTTTAGAAAAAAATTTTAAAATAAAATGATTTCATGCATATGCTTACAATGAAGAGTTAGTCGCTCAGGCAGATACATCCAAAGGGTTACTTTTTCAGCAAGCATCATGCTATTACACCAAATATGTAGTTGTGTTAATAGACAGTGATATAAGTATTTCTGCATGTAAATAATAAAAAGGAATGTTAATACTTTATTTTGAAAGGTAATTATTTCAAGATTCTAGAATAAATGAACTGAGTTAGGAATTTTTCTGTTTACTATAAAATATTTAATGACAATGAATAATAATGGTGACAAATTACATATTAACAGCATCTGATTAATTTATTAATAAATGAGATTTTTAATCTCATAACAACCTGTCGTCTTGCCTTCAATTATCTGGAAAGGCTATTTTATAGACCTCTTCATAGTTTGACACAAAATGCACTTCCAATCCTTCTGTTATGTATGACTGCAGATTGTCAAAGTCTTTTTTATTGTCTTCCGGAAGGATAATACACTTAACACCTGCACGCTTGGCCTGAAATTGTCCAAATTAAAAGTTAAATATATCGTTTTGAAGCACAGATTATAAAATATTCAGAACAACAACATTACTATTTCAATCACAATTTACATAGGTTATAATACTATAAGAGAAGTAAAGATTTCTTGGCATTGTGGCAAAACCATAATCAAATTTTTGATGCCAACATAAGTTGCTGATTCATGTATTATGATGTCTGGCGAAATACTTTGGAGGTAACATGAAATAAGGGAATTTTTTATATGGTGCTTAAACAAAATAAATGTCTGTAGGATTGTAGCAAAAAAATGAGGGCACTCACAGCTATTGTCTTCTCCTTTATCTCACCGACAGGCAACACTTTTCCTAACAGAGATATCTCCCCAGTCATTGCCATACCCTGACGTGCAGGTATACCCTTAGCTAAGGAGATCAAAGCTGTTGTAAGGGTGCAACCAGCACTTGGTCCATCCTTTGGAGTAGCTCCCTAGAAAGTAAAAATAAAAATTATCCGGATAAACAAAGTTAAACATTTACTATACAAGGTTACAATAAATGTCAAATCGCTGCTGAAATATTATAACTAAACTAAGACCTATGTCAGATTCATGTCGTGCCCATGGATAAAAAAAGTGGCTAGAAGGGGAATATTTTTTATGAATCTATTATTTTTGCATTAAATATTTTGCAAACAAACACAAGAAAAAGGATAGTTCTAAAAACATGGCCAAATGAGAAACGACTTTTTCAATAATACTTTTATTTTTTTCATCCACTATATCAAGGTAAAGCATAAAATTTGATGTGCTGATGCAAAAGACTGTGGCAACAATTGTAAAGAATTTCACAGAAAGGCCTTTCTTAAAATTTGAGATGACAAGGGAATATGATGTGATGATATGGTACATTTTCATTCCAGACTTAATTACTGGTTTCTCATGAAATTCACACTCAGACTTGTAACATTTGGCAAATAAATCTAACAGAGTTATAGCTCATATTGACATAACAGATTCAATAATTATCTTTGTGAAAAGAGAAAAAGTATGAAATTAATCTAAAGATGTGAATTACCTTCAAAACCCACATAAGTAAATCAATGACTATGAATTGATTTTATGACTAATTTATCCATGGGAAGATATTCTTGGCATATGTTACAAACTGTCAATTATTCATAGTGTAATCAGCTAGATATAGAATGTTCTGTGCATGACTACAGAATTTAAATTGTTTCCAATATCGATTGATTAGCAAGAATGTATATTGTATATTTTCATTCTGTATATGTATATAATTTCGTTCTGCAGTTTCAAAATTATTTTATTTTTCAATGATATCTTCTTTCATGAATGGAAATTAATTTTCTAATATTTATCATCAAGTCATTTCTGTTCAGTTTAGAAACATGTTTTAATGACCAAATGCTTTGGGATCATTTATTGTCATGATTTAATGTAATGTGTAATTTGAATGTAAAATCATACTGAAATACTTTTTCAGCTTAATTGATGCGGATTAATGCAACACAAGGATGAAATGGAGAATAATGTCAACCTTTACTGAAATGATATAATTTTTATATAAAGTATGGGTTATTATAAAGATCACTTCTTTGAGCAAAAAACTGATAAAATCCTTTTCCTTAGGGGTTTCTATGGAAAAATTGAAATTCAAACTGATGACAATGGGAACCTATTTCAAATGAATTTATAGCACTGGCATACTTTTTTTCTAGGTATGCACATATCTAAAACTAAAACTCAAAGAAATGTTCATTAACACATACAATGCTGAATGAATTCTGAAAGACATGCAGAAGTTTTTTTTGTTAAATGAATTTATAGATGTTCCTAAGTATTTTAGACAATATTGTTACAATTTGGCAATAATTTATCATGGATCAATAACATTTTTTCATGCCTTGAAGTCATGGCATGAAAGCATACATGCACCGCCTGAAAAACAATTAAAAGAGATAAATGTTACTCCAGGTTTTGGCATAGGCATATGCATCTCAGTGTAAGGCAATATGCCTTGAATTCAAGGCATACACATTAGTGTGTTAAACTACTACTACACTGATACTGGAGAATAAATCCAACATTTTCCAATGGATACCTCTGGCACATGTATGTGGATGTGGCCCTGTGTTAGGACAGTGTTTGAGGGATTCTTCTGCAGGACTGTATTTCTGGCCACTGTGAGGGCTATTCTCACTGACTCCTTCATCACATCCCCCAAGGAGCCAGTGAGTTCCAATGTTCCTGTGATTCCTGCCGAATCATCAGATGTGGGCTTATCCGACAGTGGTTTTCGAAGAACTGACTCAACATAAAGGGTTGTTCCACCTAAAACAGAAATAAGTGGTTATGGTTCCAAACAATTCAGCTGCATATTATAATGACATAACCTCTGTGAACTAATCATTATAAAAGATCCATGAAACAATCAGAAGTTTGATTTCATCATAGGTGACCATAGGAAAACTTTAACACCTAAACCAGTCCTGTACAAGAAGGATTTTATTTTAAAGGATTATGTATTATGACCAAAAAAATTTCCTTTGATGTGGAAATTTCTTTAAGTTACACATTTTTAAGTACAAAAAAATCAACTTTCATCATCATGGATAATCTAGATGCAGTTGGAATTAGTCATCAAGAAAGCCATAAAAAAAATTATTGTCAAAGGGAATGTCTGAGAAGCAGAAAATAATAAATATAAACCCCAACATAAAAGATAAACTAAAGTAAAAAAATCATTCTTACCCATAGCAGACCAAGCTAATCCCATAACAACACCAGGAGGGGTCTGTTCATACAAACGATCATGACTGAAAACAGGTTTACCAACAAAGTCTTCAAGGTTATCAGCCCCAACTTCAACACTCTCAGCTTCTTTCATTACAATTTTGTAGGCAACCTTCCTCACCATCTGAACCAATAGAGAAAATCGGTAATGTGTTACCAATACCAAGTAATAAACATAACAAAATATGACAAGGAAAAATATATTATCCTACTAAAATTAATTAAATGATAATAAATGAAAGGAAATTTCAGACTGCAGGGATGGAGTAGTTCCAAAAGATTTTCATTAAATAAAATGATTACCTATTTAGACAAACTTATGTTAAATAAAGAACTGAAAATTATTGTCTGTTGAAGGTATGTCATCAAGAAGTCAGAGGAAAATGTTCATCAATGATTCAAAATTATAAAGTTAAACAATTTCTGATATCAATAAACTTCATGTCTTCATTAAAGCCATCAAAATAAAGTTGGCTTGTTGTAAAGAATGGAATTCAACTGAATGATACAATGACTGAGTAATAAAGAGGCATCATCAGGTGTAATAGCTATAAGCAAATGACCTATACAATTAAAAGTGAATTTAAAATGAGTTGACAGAAAATAAAAGTTACTTACATCAGGGCAGATTGAAGACTGAATAATTATTTAATTAATTATTTATTTGTAAAAGAAGTCCCCCTTAATGAGCCTATGAAGTAACTTTAAACTCCCCAAGGGAAAAGGAATTGATCAAGACCCTTTAGTATCACAAGCAATTTCATTCTGTGCATCAAAGGTTCCAGACTGAATATATAACTTCTATGATTGACAAATGAATGTAAAAGAAAATTTTAATTTGTGAATGGTGACACAAGATTAAAAACCTCATTAACTTTTGCTAGAATCTACCAATGGGAATGGAATATTTCATCCCCATTGGTTTCACCCATCCCCAGAACAAAGTCCACTATACACTGGGAAAATATGTAGAATGTTTTCAGTTCAACTAAAAACAACTACTTCAGAAAATTGTCATGAACCAAAATATTTATTATATATTATTAATAACAACATTAGTATTTATAATTTCTTAATATTAATGGAGTTTGGGAGTATCAACTGCTTTATCATACACACTTTACCTTCTTAAAACTATTTAAACAACAAACAGCAAATGCCAAAATATTAACCTATATGTGAGTTTACAAGGATTTTTTTGAGAAACTAAGTACATTGTTAAAAACTATTAAAAACCATAATCCTCCTGGTAGAAAATAAATACCCAGTTCTCCACAATCACCATGGTGCTGACACCAGGACAAATATAATAAAAGTTTCAAATATAGTGTCCATCCTAATAGCACTTGCCTTGTTTATGTACTTCTGTAAATTCCTTACACCACTCTCTCGGCAATAAGATTTCACTAATATATTGAGCGTTTCATCAGTTATTTTTATCTGCAAAAGATTTGAAGAAAGGATTGAATATTAAATATATTTCATGATAATAGGAATGCAACGAAAGAGGAGTGTATAAAAATAAATCATCAGTCAAACAACAATGGGAACTCACACAAAAATTTCACTTGGTAATTCCCAATACATATACATTTCAGTAACAGAACTTTAAAAAAAAATGGAGCCCAAAATGAAAAAGCAGACCTAGGAATATGCCTCAGTATAATGTTATCTTCATCAACTTCTTCCCTACGATGAAAAATGCATTAGGGCTGTGGTTTCACCTAGAGAGGGTTACTTAAAGGAGAGGAGTTCTCTTTGTATCTTTATTATTTCATTACTGTTGTTCAGTACTGTACATTTCATTACCACTGTACACAAACTGAGGTACAGAGGATGAAATGAGTCCCTCTTTCCCTCTCCGGCAGCAGCAGTAGCTAACTGTCACAACCCACGGTCAGCAGGGTATTCACTCAGCTCTGTCTGAATCAGTAAGTATTATTAGTGCTTTTTCATGATTTGGTGAACCCCCCCAGGGCCAGGGCTAATCGTAATTTCATTCTCACATTTTTTGTCTCCTCATCATTTTTCTGTTGCTGAGAAAGTTTTTTTCATCATCATCAGTATTGTAATCCAAATATTGGTTGGCTGGAACCCTCGACCAGGTGTTTTCTAGGGATATTAATGTGACCGTTTCCCGTTCCTTCCACATAGCAGTGCTATGGCCGATTCCTTGAATTTCAGTCTCACCCACAGCTGTGGCAGTTAATGCCGGACCGATCATCTTCAGAGTGCCTTCTGATGAAACTATGCTTTATACCAGTGGTTGCATATCGCAGGATCTGAGTTAATGAAATTAATACTGTCGAATGACGAAGAAATTGTCACCAAGACTCAAACCTACAACCCTATGCTCCATAGTCCAGCTCGCTACCACTACGCTACCTCCACCCCCCTGTTTCTTTATGCAGGCTGAAATTCTCGTGGTGAAATCCTTTCATATCGCATGAATGAAGAGAAATATTTTAACTGTGTACATAAGACTTTTTCACGTGTAATAGCAACTATTTGGTAAGAAAGTCATTAATTCTGTTTCAATGAGGAAGATTCGTTGTTGTAACCCTAAAGTTTCTCTGTGAGAAGGTTCAATGCAAAAATTTCGTGATTTTGTAAATGGTAAAAATTTTGTATTTTAAAGTGCGCACATGGCACCTGATACCATCTATTTTAATGATAACTAGTAATTTCTTGGTAATTGCATTTTATTCTCAAGCACCTTGAAATGAGTTAGTTCTTTGCTTCATTTTCTTTTGTTTTGACCAACGTAAACTGTGTATAAAATCCCATTCAAAAACGCACGCTAGTGTGATGACACAGCTTGCTTGCAGGCGACTGCCCCCAAGTATTCATTATACCTGCTAAAATTATCGTGATGAAATCCTTACATATAACGTGAATGAAGATAAATATGGTAACTTTGTACATAACACTTTCTAGTGCGGAATAGCACTGTTCCAGCTTGCTTGCAGGCGACTGAAAATATTCCTACATGGAACAATTGTTGGGGTGTCAGAGTCAATATCTTTATGCATGGCAGTGTGTTGAGTTCTGACTAGTCAGCATAACATTCATATCATTCGGATCGTAAACAAGTAGAAGCATGGAACCTATGACAGGACAACGTGATGAAATAGACATGTGAGAGAAAAATCATAATGGAATAAGAATCCACGCAATAATTTGCTACTTTTGAATTGCGCATTAATATATGGAATTACTTTAATCGATGACTGCCATTAAAATCGACGAGAATATTCCCGATATTGTTGTCGTGTCATAAAGTTCTTCGGTTTTGTTTCATGAAAATGAAAGGTTACCTCCGCCAGAGACCAGAAAGGCGCTTCGTAAAATCGTTTTATCGAATTTACGTAGTATCAAATAATAACTCCATAAGAATACATAGAGGGATGATTGGGACAGTGTCATCGGTTGCGTAAAATAAAATATTTCGTAAAATCGGAATACGTAAAATCGAGATTCTACTGTATTAATATGTATGTACCTTCCCATGGACTATGACCTAGACAAAGTTGGAGAGGTTCTGAAATCTATTGAACATGAAAACTACAGGTTGGAGCAATGTTAATTCCTTCTGATTGGGTCAATGACGAAAAATCATAAAGTAAGATATAGACAAAAGGTAGTTCATGCATTTTGTATTAATGTTTGAGGATTCTGCATATGCCTCCTATTGCATTACCGTAGCCATCTCTAATGTAATGTTGGCATTTTAAAAATTATTGAGGAAGGAAAGATTATTTCATATCATTTATATTTCCAGTCAGTAATTTTGGAAGATAATATTGTTATGAATGGTCGAGTGGGTCCATTGGATGGAGGAGTCATGAACCGGCCGAAGGTTCGAGAAGTGTGAAAGGGGGAGTATAAAAGTAGTGAGAATGAAGAAAGAGAAAAAGCACTAAAGTTATTCTTTTTACAATCCCTAACCCATCCAAAACCAAGTCATAACAGTGGTGTCAGAAGTGGGATCATACATGAAGAATATCGCTTATACCACGCAATGAGCTGCATTGCAGAAGAAGAGTCCAAATCACTGCCCCTCCCGTTGAAGCTGTCCAGGATTTGGGTTCAAACGAGGAGAAAGATGCCTCTGAAGGAAAAGAAGTTGAGATGACGACGCAGTTTCTTGCTATGGACATGAATGCAATAATGCGAGCGATTGAGGGGCAAGGAAGTCGTATGGAGGAAATGGGCAAAGAGTTTGCCATTTGCCTAGACAGAATAGAAAAACTGATGCAGAGCTTTAGACCCAGAGAACCACCCCCGATGTGTGGAGACTTCAATATCAGCCCTCTTTAAGTGAATTTGGCTGCGGAGCCAGAAAATTAGGCCTTTGGAGTCAGCAGTATGGCACCAAAGAATAAATTCAAGATCCCTGAATTTTATGATACTACAAATTGGTCAGTGTATTGTGGCCTGTTTGAAGCAGCTCCTGAATTAGACAATTGGGGAAAACAGGAAGAATTAACAGTGCTGAAGCTTGCTTCCCGCAGGAAAACTTTTGAGGTCCTGGAGGTGCTACCAAGAGAGGGATGGAATTTTGGCCCACTACTGGAGGCACTAGAAAGCCTCCAGTAGTGTAATGGGGAGAAACATCTGCACCATGTCTACTACGCTCAACTCCATGATCACTGCCAGAAGATGAGCGAAGGACTTCAGCATTAGACCTTGAAGGTGGAAAAGCTGGTGTGAGAAGCCTATCTAGATGAGTCAGCGAAAACAAGTAATTAAAACCAATCTGTTGCAGATAATTTTGGATTACATAAGGGTCCTGGAGGTGCTGGAAGCTGCAAGGTTGGACCACTTTGACAACCCAAGAATGCTTTGGCACATGCTCTGGAAATTAAGGTTGTGTGGTTAGATTAGTGGTCTTATTGTGTGTGGATAGTCGGTTGGAAAGACCCGTCCCCAAGTGAGTCAAAGAGACTGTAGACGCTGCTACTAATGTGGAGAGGTGGGACCTATAGTCAATGGTTGCTCGACCAGGAATCAGTGGCAGTAGTCCTGGGGCCATAGAATTTCGAATTGATATGGAATGGCGAAGGCGGTGTGCAGGAGTGGTGTATCTGGAGTGAATAGAGTCTATTGTAAGAAAGACGAGAATAAAAAAGAGAAAAAGTGCTGGAGTTATTCTTTTGTGCGATCCCTAACCCCTCATAGACTGAGCTATAACAATATTAATTTTGGCAACTACAGGATTCAGGCCAGATTGGAGGCCATCCCAGGCATTAGGAGCAGCAACACCTTAGCAAAGAAATGTGTTAACGAAGGAAATATTTTGCAAGAAGAATGATGAGATATCTCTCATCAGTCCTTACTCAAGGCCCCAGCTGGGGCCTTGAGTAAGGACATGAAGATTATGGAAAGAACCAGTATATGGTGAAGAATTCTCTTCATTGAGGATGGAGGATAAACTTGGAATGGAGAATCCTTCAACCCCTTAATCTACTGAGAATGTATTTTAATGTTTTGTTGAGCTAGTGTAAAGAAAATTTTTTCTATCCATGACCTTCATACCCTATCTCCAAATGTTATGGCCCGACCTTTCTACAAAAGGTTCGAACAGACCTCTTTTTTTACTATTCCTCCCTCTTACAGTGGAAGGATTGGAGGGATAATTTCGAGAAATTTAGTAAATAAGGAAAGTTTGATCTGATTTTGATTGAAGGGTAATCTAGCCATTTAGGTAGGTTTTTGGTGAACCTAAGGTTAGATTTGTCCCACTACTTCTTAACTTAATCCCTCTTCAAATCTGCATACTTCCCACCACCTATCATTCTATCCAAAATTCCTATTCTCTTCCTACCCCTACCTTGCTTACCCAACATTCTACCCTCTATCTCAGTTTTCAACAACCTATTGCCTCAGAGTACCTCTTCCAACTTCACCCTTCCTCGCAATAATCGCCTCCTCCCCTTGTACCTTTCTCAGCACTTCTTCATTAGTTTTCCTTTCTTCCACTTCACCTCCATACTTTTCCAAACCCAAAAGCCTCCAATCTATGTTCATTATCTATCCTAATGGACCAGGTTTTGGATCCATGCAATGGCCACCAGTGTGATTGTCACTAATTTCTTCTTCAAGTCCTCACTTAACCCTTTTAGTGCCAACCCCTATCACCTTTTATATGCCAAAAAATTCCAGAGCTTTTTCGTGGAATTTGTGTCTATAAACATTTAAATATATAATATTTATTATTAAAAATTGTTAACATATTTTTTTGTTTAAACTACAAACACTTTAAGGGTAAGTAAAATATTTTATATATATTTTTTATCTCCTAAGCAATTTATGTAATACAAAATTATTTACTAATCAAAAAATCAGGCCAATAGATCGGCCCATGTCACTTTTCTCACATACCCCTAGGGTCAATGGATCAGCCTGCTGGCACTAAAAGGGTTAAGGCCCCTCTCATCAACTCCTTCCTTTTCGGAAAAGAAATAAAAAACTTTGCAATTCCACAATATATATATAACACTTTATTCAACGACCCGGGTTTCGCCGCGGTGCAGCATCATCAGGTATTTTATTTCTCTTCCTAATATGGAGAAATTTCACAGAGTTAACCCTGAAACAGTTTCCTTCCTTTTCGTAAAGAATTCTTTTGCTATTGTTATTCTTAGTATATAGGGGTATGAAAGAATTTAAGGGAAAATCTTATGGATGCAGTTTTAAATATTATTTCTATATCCAAGTCAAGACATGATGCGTTTCAAATGCTTCTCTTCATTCTAGTAGCCCAAATAGTTTCTTTCACCTTCCTCCTGGTGCCTCTATTTGCCTCTTCTCTTTGCATGGATTTTATGAGTTGACTACATGGGAAGTCCTGCCTCTCCCACTTTCTGGTACATCTCCTGCTCCTGTGAGCTGAACCCCATGATTGTCAGGAATGATTTGATTACTGTGTTCATGATTTTCTTGAGAAAGAAATAACTTAGCTGGTTAGTTTCTTCTTGCCTTTATCAAATCAACTTCCAACATCACACTAATACTTCAACGGCCAAGTGGATGGAGTGTACTACATCTGGCTCCCACCTACCCTTTAGGATGACTTGGCTGCAGGGAGAAATCATTATTGCTTCAGCCAGTACACCTTATGGGTCATCAGAATGTGCAGGCCCTCCCAACAGACCAAGATCATAGTCTATGAGGAGGCACTTGGTACTAATGGATGCTTTGTGGCATTGGTTCATTTCTCTTATGAGAACTTATATGGACTTTTATTCACATGACTAGGTGCTCTGACATTGAGTTCCATTGTGATTTTGTGGATTGCATGCTTTGCATGGTCATATTGCAAATATTAAACTTTTACATAAGTTTTGAAGATGATCTACCATAGATAAGGGACACAAGCCATCGCACATGAATGTTTGAATTACAAACTGAACCTCAACATTTTCTAGGTGTTACAGTCTTGGAGCATGAACAGGTACTTTAGCAGTAAATTTTGTATATACATAATAATATTGCCCCATGCCATGAGCCATTCCATTAATTTTTCGTAAGTCTCCCATTATTTAGCATATAATTGCATTAAATTTTTATAAATGTTTGTCATATCTAATACATAGACATAATTAGTGATTATGGTGGTCTACTGTTTAGGTAAAAACCATGTTTATGCAGTAAAAGACCCACAGGGAAAGGAACTGCCCTTTTATCATGAATAAGTCACTTCATACACAATTTGGATTTGTGCAAATTTACCTCTTCAATTCTATTTTTCGATACGGAAAAACCTTTTCAGAATATTGGCCAGAACATCATGCTACATATCCTAAAAGATATTGGAATGAATTAAATTGACAGAAAATTTATATACACTAAGCACAGAGGAGGCAGCAGCGATAAGATACTTTGAAAGAAAAAAGTAAGATAGATTTGCTCGCTTTTGCCTTTTATCTTCAAGTTTTGCAATAAAAAGACAGTTAATGAGATCAAAGAGAATGCAAAAGGTTGTTTAAGGATGTGTGGAGAAGTCATTAGCTTGGTGCTCTTTGTAGATAAATTGCCTAACTTGTGAAGGAATATCTAATGAGGGCAATAGCTAGCAGTGGGAAAATGAATAAATGTAACTCAAGATAAACCAAAAAAAAATGAAATATTAACTTTAAAATATGAAATATTAACTTCGAAAAACTCTGCTTTGCCAATCCAGATTCAAAATTTTTTTTCTGGGTTTCTTTTGTATCATAATTGACCAGGAAATTCATAATTTAGATTTTTACAATGCTTTTTTTTCCCTTCATACACTTTTTCATCAAGTTATTATGTAATAGGTCATTTCACTATTGTGTGAATTAATTCTGTGTTCAACTCTAATGTTGGCCTGGTTTGTTTAAAAATTTTTATTCATAATAGCTTCATGTCAATATGGGTAAGCATGAAAATAGTCCTCATTCAGCATCTCTTTTACATAAGTATATATGTACTTGGGACATGAAGTAGTTTTTAAAATGAAATTAAAAAAATAAATAAAGTTTTGTACCTATTTGTAGACTTTTTATAGTTACTGTTAGAAAAAACTGTATGTACTCATGGCTGTACTCATATGTTTGGTTTGATAGGTGAGGGTAGAGGTCAACTAAAACTAAGCCCAATGGCACTTAAAAATTCACACATCAGTTTAGAGGGTTCCAGTTCCTTTCCCTGTTCCACCTATGGTTCCCCAGAAAGATCTAGCACCCAGAAAAGCACTCTGTTTGTGGTTTTGGTTAGAGGTGTCTCCAGGCCTTGAGTGAGTAACCAAGTGCTTACCCATTGGGCTACTGAATGGGGGACCCAGGTTCAAGAATAGGTCACATCTCTGGACCCATCTCCAGTTAAAACCCAAGTTGAGAGTGATTTTCTAGGTACTACATCTTCCTGGAAAACCACAGGTGGCTCAGGAAAAGGAACTGGCCCATCTTAATACCCTGATCTGAGAATTTTTACATGCTTTGTGCTTGTTGCTAGGTGGTCTATAACCTCACCAAACCGATATTAGGGTCGAAGACTGTAGTCATTGTTGGTATTATGTATTGTCTATTAAAAATGTATACTGACCTTATCACATTAAGTTCTTATGTGCAATACATTATCAATGTGTACATTTTTATTAAAGTGTATACTGTAATTCATTTCATGCAAATCATTTTCTCAAAAGAAAATGCTAATTATGGTGAGTGATAACAAGAATAAAATGCAGTTAATGGGTTAATAAGTATCCAAAGTAAGGAACACTGATTTCAAGTATAAAAAGTAAAGATCCCAATTTTATAAAAGTGGAAGAATTTTCCTACCAAAGTACCTGTGATGGAAGAAGCAAAAGTGCCTGAAAACCCCGCCCTTTCCATTCATTAAGTAGATTAGTGCCAACTTTGTAGTCGTCGTTTGCGAGTACCATTGGATTACTTTTGTCTGTTACGAGGAAGAGTTCACGAATGTCAAGAGCTAAATGGTTATTGTTCTGTCAGTATATAATGTGTTTTAAACATTTTGTGATACTTGTGTTGAATACTCCATCCTTAGTTTGTGTTGAATTTGGTTGACGTAG
Organism: Rhinocypha anisoptera; assembly: GCA_011762765.2. NCBI lineage: Eukaryota > Metazoa > Arthropoda > Insecta > Odonata > Chlorocyphidae > Rhinocypha > Rhinocypha anisoptera. Next base: position 2,664 of record WURS02429489.1, on the reverse strand, counting down.
CCGGAGTACTTTTCTAGTAATGACCGATTCTCCTTGTTTGATACCCTAATTGAAATTTTCCGGTTGGTTGTGAATTATATGACTGTATGTTAAAAACTGGGCAATTTGCAATAGTTTTATTTGTACCGTTGCGTTCAGAACTCAATACTTAACATTTAAGTATATTAACATCAACTTTGTAGTCGTCGTTTGCGAGTACTAATGACATGTGCAGTATACTATAGGATTACTGAGGTATTCTTTGTGGCATTCTCACGTGTCAATTCTGCACTCGTTCGCCCACACTAGGATTCACACAGGCCAGCCTCGATCTTAGGAGCCGGCCAAATATCAGCTGGCATTGGGTTACTCCTGTTGTTATGTGGGGGTAATCCTACAGTTAAGGAGGAAACGAGAGTGTAATGGTACTTTGGAATAGGATAGGGTTATTTTTGAAGTATTTCACCAGGTTTTATGCTGCGCCATTTGTTGAAGGGTAAAATGGAGTTGACAAAATGTGACGAATGCTATTCAACTTGCGTAACTCATCAAATTACAATGAAGTAAATGGAGAACCATTATCTGAAACAATTTCTTCTGGCAACCCAAAAGTGGAAAACACATAACTCAACTGAGACAAAATCTCCTCAACTCCCCCTTTTTTATCTCTCTCACTTCTGGCCACTTTGTCGAGTAGTCTACAATCACTATAAGTAGCTTGTCAAGGAAAGGTCCTGCAAAGCACAGGGTTTTTCTGGCCAATACCAAGATTTTAATGGTGTTCTATTGGGCATGGGTTTATTAGGTAACCATGCAACACTTGATTTAGCCAAAGTTTACAATTCTTGGTCCAAGTTTGGCCACCAAACATAAGATCTTTCTAATGACTGCATTTTCACAATGCCCTGATTGCTAGTGTGCAGCTCCCCCAATATCTTTTCTCTCAACTGTTCTAGAATAACCACCCTGTTTCCACTGATTACTCTCCCTTGTTCCACCGTCAACTCGTATCTCTTGTGAAAAAAAGGTTTGAAGTAATTTCCCATTTCTTTTTGTCAACCAAACATACAGTAGTCCATTATTTTGCTTACCACTGGATCCCTCCAAGTCTCCTGACTAATAGCTTTAGCAGTAACTGGTCGAAATTCTCTTTCACCTATCTCTAAATAGGAAATGCCTTCCACCCAGGGCCCGTTAGTACACAAAGGTAATCTTGACAACCCATCAATAACTTCATTTTTCTCTGCCTTCACATACTTGATCGTGTAATTATACCCTTGGAGAATTATTGTCCAGCGATGCAGCTTATTGGCAGCCATTTGGGGAATTCCCTTTTTGCCACCAAAAATGTAAACAGGAGGTTTATGGTCCGTTCGCAAAGTAAATTTCCGGCCATACAGGCACTGTGAAAATCGCTTAACCACGAAAACTAGTGCCAAGGTTTCTCTGTCGATCTGTGAGTAGGTACGCTCAGCCTTACTCAAGGATAGAGAATCAAAAGTAATGGGTCTCTCATCTCCATCAGGGTAGTCATGCATATTCGCTGATCCCGACGCAGATGGTGATGCATAACACTGTAAAATAACTGGCAAAGATGGATCATAATGAGCCAAGACCTGTGTAGATGTAATTGCCTGTTTTACTCTGGAAAATGCGGAATTACAATCTTTAGACCAATTCCATTCAGTTTCCTTTCTCAAAAATTGATGCAGGGGTACTAAAACTGAGGCAAAATCAGGGAGAAATTTAAAGTAGTACTTAACTAACCCTAAAAAGCTCTCAGCTGAGAGACACCATCTGGGGTAGGGGAGTTTACAATGACTTCAATTTTGCTAGTGGTGGCATGCAATCCTTCTTTGTCAACTCTATGACCCAGAAGTTTTACTAGAAAGTCTAACATTAATTTGCATTTTTATTTATTCACTTTAAACCACAGAGCATTCCAAGAACAAGATTAAGGTTTTCCATTTACTCTTCATAATTTTTTACCTCTTATTAATATATCGTATTAGAAGCAAACGATTCCCTTTAAACCTTGTTACACTTGGTCCATCATTCTCTGAAAAATTGCGGGGCTGAGGCAACTCAAATGGCAATCTATTGTACCTGTATAACCCTTTGTGTGAGTTTATTGTACAAAGAATTTTTAAGCTTTCATCTAAGCATAGCTGTTGAAAAGCATTAGACAAATCTATCGCCGAAAAATGCTCCCCCCTTGCAATTAAGTAAACAATTTCTCTAACCTGTGTAATGGGAAGTGTTCCACTTCAAACTGTGAATTTTCAGTGATTTTGAAATCACTACACTTCTTACACTCCCATCGATTTGCGCAACTGGACAGTGGGTGGCGCCCAATCACTAAACTTAACTGCATAAAGTACTCCCAAGTCCACTAATCTATTTATTTATCCACCTTACTTCTCAAGACAAAAGCCAAGGCACGGGGATGGCAAAATACAGGCCGAGCCTCCCTTTTTAAATCCAATTTTACACTTTTTCCCTTAAGCAAACCCACTCCCCCATCCCAAAGATCTTTTTACCTTTCCCAAATGTGATGCACTTGCGTCATCATTACTATATATACCCTATTAATTGGTTCACAAAATTGTGGTGAGTGCCTTTATCGGGCGCACCGCGTTCTTCGGTCGGCCGAGGGCACGCGCGCCTTGTGGAGACATACATTGT
>WURS02429469.1:2500-15966 GCA_011762765.2 Rhinocypha anisoptera | reverse complement strand
GAGAAAAAGGGGAGAGAAGGAGAGAGGGAAAGAAAGGGAGAGAAAGAGAGAGAAAAATAGAGAGAAAAGAGAGAGAGGGAGAGAGAGGGAGAGAGAGGGAGAGAGAGGGAGAGACAGGGAGAAAAAGGGGAGAGACAGGGAGAAAAAGGGGAGAGAAGGAGAGAGGGAAAGAAAGGGAGAGAAAGAGAGAGAAAAATAGAGAGAAAAGAGAGAGAGAAAGAGAAGAAGAGAGAGAAGAAAATAGTAGATAGTGGGCTGATGGTGCCCAGTGCGCGCTACTTTGACAATTTGTCATCAAAAAGTCATAGCACTCTGGAAGCAGTTTGCTCATTTGGTGCTTTCAAGTGCACTTGATGGCCAAATGTGCACTTGTATGAAGAAGAAAAGTCTTCTCTCTCTCTCTCTCTATCTATCTATCTCTGGTCCATTGTCTTTCCCTCTTTGCCTAAGGTCCTCAAGTCACACACACTCTACACTATGTTTGGCCATAAGGTCGGGTGAGCTAGATTAGTGAAATTGTGGAAGCGAGTGAGAGAGTGAGTTGGGAAAGGCATTGAACGGGAAAATCGCATTTCACGCCACACTGCTTCAACTTACCGCAACATCACACAAAAGCTTTCACACTAATCGATCCAAAAGGTGCTAATTGGCTTTGCACCTTGCAAGAGTGCACATTCATTTTAGTTATATAATAATAATAATAACTCTATTGCATGTCTATGCCACATTGAGAATCCTTTGCACAAATCTCAATGCACATCCAAAAGTTTGCATTATTTGCATTTATCGATCACAATTAATTAACAATTGGAAATTGGTATATTACAGATCGTTAATTTTAATTAAACACTATCAATAGACTGGTATCTCTAATTAAGGCTACTGCTCTAGATATAGAAATTTAAACAAACTAAGTAAAAGTCTTGATACAAACTTTCTTTATTTCAGATTGCGAATGTTACTTTTTTCCTTTATTTATTTTGCTCTTTAGTTCTTATTTAAAGGTGCTAATTGGTTTTGCATCTTGCAAGTGTGTGTGTACATTTATTTTATTTATATAATATATTAATAACTCTATTGCATGTCTATGTCACATTGAGAATCCTTTGCACAAATCTCAATGCACATCCAAAAGTTTTAATTATTTGCATTTATCAATCACAATTAATTAACAATTGAGAATTGGTAAATTACAAATCGTAAATTTTAATTAAACCCTATCAATAGACTGGCATCTTTAATTAAAGCTATTACTCTAGATAGAAATCTAAACAAACTAAGTAAAAGTTTTGATACAAACTTGTATGGTTTTTGGTGCCAGTGGATAATATTGTGCCTTATTTTGTCATTGTCAAACTAGTCACGAGTTTGCCAAGTACCAATTTCCTTTTTTCTTTATTTCAGATTGTGAATGTTACTTTTCCCTCTCTCTCTTTTATCTTGCTTTTTGGTTCTCATTCAAATGCTATCCCCCTCTCTTTTGCTAACTGACGGTGATGAATTATTGATTGGCACATTGACAAGAAAGCCTTTTAATTAAGTTAACAGTGGGTGCAACACTGTCGACAAGTCAAGTCAAGCAGTGAATAGCTAAGAAGTAGAGCCTGGGACAAATTGTCTCATCTTCCACCGTGCTATCACTTGGAATCAACGATGCCACATTGCATTGCTTTATCACACATCTTTACACACACACACACATACAAACACATATACACACAATCCAATTACACTCTCATTGTAACACAACAATTCTGTTTTTACATAAATAATTCACATTTTTTTCTCGATTGGTTTCACATTGCTTGAAGAGAAAGCTAAATTCATATATTAAAATAAAATTATTAAATTTATTATGCAATGCATATTCACGTTGACAAGTTACTATTTTTATTCAAGTGATTTGAAATATTTCCACTCCAAACTCAAGTGTTTAATTTGGAACAGCTTTATTGCTATTATGGTAACATTTTTCTGCTAAAGCATTCATGAGCAAAGTTAATTTAACTTCCCAAACATATTTGTTCCATTGTCCCATTTAGCTTATTTAAGTTTAGTTTGTAGTTTACCAATATTAAATGATTGGATCAACAATTGAAACCCTAGATAATAATAATATTCAAATTCCAACTTGTCATTTTTAAATATAATAAAATTGTTTAAACTTAAAATATGCTATGTTCACACTGTATCATTTATTTATGTGATTGAAAGTAAATTAACTTAAAAGCAATGCAAATCTTTTTGTGTCTTAAATTAGATTGTTAGTGAGTCTTTCTATTGTTTCTTATTGTGTGTGAAAGAGAGAAAGAGTGAGAAAGAGAGATAAGATTTAGATTTAATGTACACCCACACACTGCAAGAATACCAAATGACGGCCATCTGCTTGGTTTTAGCATAATAAAAGTAAAATTAGAAAGTTTTAAAACGATAAGAGAGAAACGCGAGTGGTGAGTAGAGTTAAAGTAGTGTAGTGAAGTAAATGTTAAAGGGGCAGTGAGTGTCTTGATTAGCCCTGTCTATGTCTATGTACTCTTAAAACTCTCTCTCTCTCTCTCTCTCTATCTATCTCTCTATCTCTTCACGGTTTAAGGGCCGGGTTGGATACAATGCTTGGCTTGCCAAATGATTATTGGGATATGTTGGGCCCTCTCATTCTCTCTCACTCTCTCCTTCACTCTCTTTTACTCTCTCTCCCTCTCTTTTACTCGCTCTCCCGCTCTTTCACTCTTTTTCCTATTCTCTTTTACTCACTCTCTTTCTCTCTCACACTCTCTTTCACCTTCTCTCACTCTTTCTTTAACTCTCTTTCATAGTCTCTCTCTCTCTATTACTCTCACTTTGACTTTTACCCGCACTCTCATCATCAGGCATTATCATTCATATGATATTACATCTATTAGAAGAGAGAGTCTGGGTACACTCTCCTAATAGAGTGAATAGGATGATGATACTCAATTTCTTCTCTCACTCTCTCATTCTCTCTCTCCCTCTCTGGCCTATTGTTTATACAATACACGCAGTGTAAAATTGAATGGCGGAAATGGTTGCAGCAACATAGAGAAAGAGAGAGAGAGAGACAAGAGTCCAGTCTCGTGATCCCCTAGAGAATTTTTTTATCCCCCTCTCTCACTTTTCCAATTTCTTTGTCCCCTTGTTTCACTTTTGATTCATTCACTCACGTCCCTGTGTGTTTATATACAATGTATGATATGAAGAAAAAAAATCTTATGATCAAGATAAATACAGAGTCAATTATATACTTACTTGAAATAATAATAAATTGATTGGATTCGTTTGCTTGAATTGTAAGCCAATTAGGCTTCACAAACAAGTAATTTATTTTTTTCTATATATATTTAATTGGGTTTTCTTCAATTCCATCGGTTCATCAGATAAGATGATCAAATGGAAATAGATCAGTTTACACTTGTCATAGAAATCAGTACCCAATTTTGACTTGATGAATTAAGATCTGGTTTCAATAGAAAATTGAAGCAAATCAATTACCGTAAAGGACATTTAATTAACTGTGTGAATCCAATAAGAAAAAGAGAGAGAAAAAAAGAAAAAATTGGAGAAAAAGAAACAGAGTAAGAGTTTGGAATGATGATTAGGTTGTAGATGGATCGACAAGGAAGTAGTAAAAGTGTTTCTATTTAGGCTCTTGGCATCAAATTGGTTTCTCTTTGGTCGCATGAGACCTTCTCTCTCTCTCTCTCTCTCTCTCTCTCTCTTTCTCTCTCTTCTTTCTCTCTCTTTTTCTCCCTTTCCCTATTTCTCTCTTTCTCTCTATCTCTCTTTCCCTTTCTCTCTCTCCCCCTCCTTTTCTCTTTCTTTCCCTTTCTCTCTCTCTCTCTCTCTCTCTTTCTCTATCTCTATCTATCTTTTTCTCTCTCTCTCCCTCTCTTGCTTTCTCTCACTCACTCTCTCTCTTTCCCCCTCTTTCTCATTCACTTTCATTCCAAATAAACGTCTATTCAAATGGTCAACCGATCTTGAAATGGGCCTCTCGTGGTGTCATTAATTTTGTCCACTGGTCGCTTGGGTTCCAAAAGTTCCAAGAGAGAGCGAGAAACTGAGAGAAAGAGAGTGAGTGAACCAAAATTAAGATAGAAAACGAAACGGTTGAGTAACAAGAGAGACTTTCGACACACACACACACAACCAAAAAAATCGAAAACAAACTAATTAATTTGAATTGCTTTTCCTTTTTGCTCTTTGGCAGTAAAAAAAGTTGATTAAATTATTTTTTTAGCTGTTATTGTCGTGTATTGTGTTGAATGGTATTCTATATCCTGGTATCAGTATATTGTTTTTGTTTTTGCTTACCGGGAAAACATGTTATTTCTATCACTTTACCTCTGCAGCAACTGTCCAATCAAAATATCTCATTAATATAATTGGTATTGGTAGGTTCCATTGATATTAAAAAAGTCAATTTTCTAGTGTATGTTGCTATTTTTAGTTTATTACTACTATTAATTAATAATATTACAATTTTGCACAGTGTGTGAGTTAATTCGAAGGGTATGCAAAAAATCGAATCCAATTGAGCGATAATTGGAAAAATTCAAATTCCAAATCAAATTGACGGAGAATTCGAATATTTATGCACAAAATTTGAACAGAATTGAAATAAAATTTGAATCTTAACACAAAAAATCAGATTCGAATTGGTTAAGAATTCGAATAATAACAGTGAAATTAGATTCGAATCGGTTATAAATTTGAATCACAACATCAAAAGTTGGATTCGAATGGGTTAAACTTAGTGGAAGTAGCGTAACTCTCACAATACAAAAACGTTGGTGGCAGAATACTAAAATATTACAGAACATTGAACATAGAAAACCACAACAATATTATTCATTAATATATAAGAAATTTATTAATACTATTTAGTTTTTTTGGTATAATAAAAGTGATTAAGATATGAAAATGATATATGATAATTATAATAATTTTGCTTTCGCAATTCAATCGTTAAAAATAATAATTATGAATAATAATAATAATTTATAATTAACACTAATTAGCATGAGCAACCCAAAACGTGACTTTGAAAATCAATTCTAAATTCTATTTATGTCAAGCATTCAAAATGTTTTTTCAATATATATAAAAAATAATATTACACAGTCAATTATATATATAATATCATTAATGTGAGATAAAGCAAAATAGAATTTATTTATATATTAATATATCAAAGTTAGATGACACCTAAATGATCAAAGCTACCTGTCTGCTAGGAAGATCAATAATCATAACATCATTAGTGCGGCAAAATGGCGCAATTGATTCAATTGAATGAGAAGATAAAGAGAAATAGAAAGAAAGAGAGAGAGAGAGAAAGAAGGAGAGAGAGAGATAGAGAGAGTTACAAAACGGTGTCACATGTCTCGGGTCGATTAAGAATAGTGGATCAAAAGCAGAAATATGAATAGAGAGAGAGAGAGAGAGAGAGAGAGAGAGAGAGAGAGATAGAGAAATAGAAAGAGAAAAGATAGATAAAAGGTTGGCGGCTAAATAGGAACAATTTGTCATTAGCACACCGTTTGCATGTATGGGTTATCGATTTCCAATCTGGCACTAGTCTGGTTTCTCTCTCTCTCTTTCTCTCTCTTATTCATTCTTTCTCTATTTCACATTTAATCTCTATTTCTCTTTGTGTTAGACCTTCTGGACTTTGGCCTTTTTGTTACCAGGTGACAGAGTGCAAAAACTCGCAATGCAATGCAGATATGGATATTATAAATGTGCTTCAGAGAGAGAGAGAGAGAGAGAGAGAGAGAGAGAAAGCAAAAGAGAGAGATTGCCTTTTTGATAGTGGTATATCGAATCACTACTCGTCGAGGGTAGCAATCTCACACTACATACTCCAGTGTGGAGAGTGGTTTCATTTTAGGGAAAAGATCCAAGTGAACTCCAAACTACGCAAAGTGTAGTGAGGGTGGCACGAGCAAGTCATCAGACCTGACGACTCTCATCTACTCTCTCCCTCTCTCTCTCTCTCTCTCTCTCTCTCTCCTCAGTGTCGCAAATCGGGCGCTGGGCAATCCAATTATTTAAATTAATCTTTGACACGCAATGCTGTTAAATTAAGCAAATTAGCTTTTTCCCTCTTAACAGGAGCAAAAAGCCTCTCCTTGGTTTGAATGAGCCAAGACGGTATTCTCTCTCACTCTCTCTCTCTTTCTTTATTTCTCTCTTTCTCTTTATCTTTCTCTCTCTCTCTCTTTCTTTCTTTCTTGCTCTCTCTCTCTTTCTCTCTCATTCAAGACATTTAGTGCACCCATAAAACGACGAGAAAAACAAAAGTAGACGAAAACAAACAAAGAGACACCCAGGAGTGATATAAAAAACGACAATCAATTAAGCTCTATTCATTTTAATTATCTTTTATTATTATTATTATATTGAAAAATATTGTTTTTTTCTTACACTCCTGCATTAGGGGAGTATTCATATTCATAAAATTATTATATTATCTATTTATATGATAAATAAGATAATAAAAATCCTCCATTTATATTTATATATAATAAATTGGAAAATTCCATTCTCCAACAATCACTGTATTGATATAATTCAAATATTCACATTCACATAAACATGAACATTCATTTATTTATTTGTTTATTTATTGTTTTAGATTGATTTTATTTGCAATTGGCGTGGAAATGTCCCATTTGCAATAATAATAATAATAATAATGCAATGAATAAGAGTTGGGTTTGTTTGGGTTTTAAATTTTAATTTTTATACTTTACGATAAGCAAAAAAAACTTTTTTTGACTGAAGCAACGTCTAGGTTTTGGATGATTTAAATTTTAGCTTTGAATCTGATTATGAGTCTGTTTTTCTTTAGAGGTTTTTACTTTACTTTTTCTATTTCTCTTTCTATCTGATTCGTACTTGAAACTCTCTTTTATTTCTCTCTTTCCCTTTTCTCTCTAAATGCTTTTGATGACATTTGTCAAGTACGAGTAGCACTATGCATGTTGGTTCTGGTGCGTCATTCAAAATTAAAATTAATGCTAAAGCTTGACTCACTTTGGCACTGACTCTCTCTCTCTCTCTTTCTCTCTCTGTATGTTTCAGTGCCTGATCTAGTGGTCCCCAGGTGAGTGGCGCCAAGCGTGATGAATTATTGAATAGCGAAACGACCAGCAGATCTCAACCATGATGAAGAAAGTGAGAAAGAGAGGGAAAACGAGAAAGTCCAAATAAAGATAGAAACTACACTATATTTATATATATCAAACTAATTGGATTTAGGTATATCACACATATACAGACACAACAACAACAAGATCAACACAACAAAGACACAAAAACCTTAAGAAACTAAATGAACAATGACAAAACATATTAATAATAATGCTACTTCAAATCATAAAACACTAGAATATATCTTGATTATCTAATATAAAGATATATCTTTACATATACAATAATATGTTAATATATATATTAATAATCATGATCATTATTTTTATCATCATCATAAAAGTTAAAGGTAGTTCTAAATATTATATTACCATCAGTACACTTCATAGAATCATCATCATCATCATCATATAAAGTGAATTGGGTGTAATATGTAATAATATAATTTATTTTTCCCGGTTTGTTTCTTAATATTTATGAGTTGTAAATTGGAATAATTCTATTACATATTACATATTATTATTATTATACTATACTAAAAATAAGTAAGAACATATGATAAATCAGAATTTCTTTTCTTTCTATCACTTACCCAATCTTTACATTATTCTTTCTTACGGGAAGTGAGATCATAAATTAATTTTAGATATATCATTAATATTCATATTATATATATATTGATTGATCACGTGAAATCAACTAGTTCAGAATTGATTATGTTTAGTACAATTATGAGACATATGTAAGACATATTCTCTCTTTCTTTTTGCATAATCGCACTTTACATATATTTGATACGATTAAATATACCTGAGATTTGAATTTAAAGAATTTAACCAAAGCAAATTAATTATCTATAGAAATCAAAAGTACCAAATATAGAATGACATTTTATAATTAAATTTTCTGGTGTGATGTATCTAAACTAGCATGAAATGTAATTTATTGTTATATTCCCAAGTGTGTACTATAAGTGCACATTAGATAGACTTTTAAAGTTTATTTAGCTTGATGATGTGACAGTTTACGTGCTTAGCTTACCAAAGAAAAAGAAAAAGAGTATAAAGCAAAAAAGAGAAAGTAATAGAGAAATGAGAATAAAAGTGAAATATAGGGATTAAAGCTAATCCTTCTACCCTAGTGTGGATTTATGGTAGACAACAAACAGTGAAATGAAGTAAAATTTTAAGCTTCAAGTCATTCTGAATCATCAAACTTTTATATATTCTTAAAGTCATGTCGTGTTTGAAAATTAAAGAGCCAAATAAACAAAGAGAGAAAATAAGTACCTAAATTTTGACTCTTTGAAAGTTTTGCCATCTCAAGAGAAAAAGTGAAACAATAATAATAATAATAATAAAACAAAAAAATCTTAAGTTGTTGATTGGGTCTGGTAAATTAAACAGACACAAAAACAAGAGAAGACGGAAGAAGACAACACTCGCTTACTCTCTCTCCCCCCTCTCTCTCTCTCTCTCTCTCTCTAGCTTTCACTTGTTTCACAGTTTGTTATGTGTACACACTATGCCACCACCATGATGAGGATATTAAATTGAATTAAAGTAAAGAACAAGAGAAAAGTAAAACAGTGAGAGAAAGAGAAAAGAATAAAAAATAAAGAGAGAGAAGATGAGGACAAAACAAACACGGGACACCAGAAAAAACAGGACATAACACTGGAAACTGACAATAGGGAGAATACAGTATTCTATGTTTCAGGATTGCAAGCTCTCTCTCTCTCTCTCTCTCTCTCTTTCTCTCTATCTATCTTTCTCTCTCTCTCCCTTTCTCTCTCTTCCTCTCCCTCTCTCTTTCTATCTCTCTCTCTATCTATCTCTCTCTTTCTATCTCACTCTTTTTCTCTATATCTCTCTCTCTCTCTCTTTCTCTCTCTCTTTCGGAGTCTGGTTCATCTCACTAGCCAAACCAGAGAAAACAACTTGCGTTACAGTGAAATCACCAGATCACAAAGATGGAAACAAATCTGGCATCGCTTACGATTTGACATCCCCAAACTTCAACTTTATCTGTTTTTCTTGATATCACAATCTAATTATAATTATAATTCAAACGACTCTAACAGAAAATTTTTAATTTTTTAAAATAAAAATTTTTATTAATTTTATTTAATTCAATTGTTGTTGAGTTGTAAATCAACAGATACATATCTTTTTAATAACATTTAATTTAATATTTATATTTACTTATTGTAACTCTATTCTTATTTTATTCAGATTTAAAAATTTAAAATGATAAATTTAAACAATAATTAAAAAATTTTAATTGTTATTGAAATATAAATCAAAACTATTTGTGTTTATTTAAGCATAAATTAATTTAATTAAATTAAGATAATAACATAAAGAATTAAGAGAATTTATAAAACACAGATAAACACACTATAAAATAATTATTATTAGTTTGGGTGATTTAATTTGATTTGATTTGATTGAGAAAAAGATTGAAAGAGAGAGAGACATAGAGAAAGTAAAAGAGATTTTGAGAGAGAGAGAGAGAGAGAGAGAAAGTAACCAATCAATCAATCATAAACTTTGCTATCTCTCAACTGATGCGTGTGTAAAAGAAAAGCAAAGCAAAATCTTCTCTCTCAATGATGGATCACTTATAATCAACTAAATTAGAATTTAGTTTATTTCTTGACTCTAAGACTCTAAGATATACGTTGGTTAAAACTGATTTTTCTTGCAGCATGACAAAAAGGATACAAAAGCCACATTTTTTCGTACATCTGTGCACTTAAATTTATTCTTAGCAACTTTTCATTTTCTAGAGTTAAATAAAAAAATAAAATGTTTAAATTAAATTAAGCTTCAGCAAAGTGGTTTTTTGTCTTCTTTTTGTTGTATTTTGTTTCTTAAATCTTCCTATTTTCTCTTCTTAGTGATATGATTGCAAATTGCACTTAGATACGAACACATGTGTATTGTTGTTGTTTAAAATTAAATTTGTTCCCAATTTTGAGCTCACTCTAGGGGAAGATTCAATTTTCTAAAATAAAATTAAATTTTTAAATTAAATTTGAATTAGTATAGACATGGATTGAGAGATAGATAAAAAACAGCAGGAAATACAGTAAATCCGTATCAAAGAGTATTTCAAATAATATTAATAATATTATTTTGAAATTTGTTTTTTTTTGAGTTTTTGAATTTAATTTGAATTTTTTACTTGCACTATTCAATTGACTTTTAAATTAAAATTTTTTTACAAAGTTTGGCAATTCTAATCTCAGTAATTTTCCAAAAATTTTGACTTGCTTGTTTCTTCAAATTTTAACAATGTGTTTTTATAAAAATTCAAATAAACGTTGAACTAAAACCAAATTTGTTTAAAATTTTTATAAATTCAAATTTAAAGCAGCGTTAAAACAATTTTTTTGAAAATTGTTTCATGGAATTTTTTGAAATAAAATAAAATTTCCGAGGACAATTTCCGTACTCAAATTAGAATATTTTCAAGTATCAGGATAATTTAAGGTCAAATTTAGTGGTATAATAAACATAAATAGCATATAAGTTTTTGAAAACTTATAAAACCGGACATCCAATTTCAATAATCCGAGTTTTCCTAAAATTAAAAAATTTTTGCTTTGATATATCTCATCTATTGTTTTATGAGTTGATTTTGCTAGAACCACAACTAAACATAGCTCATCATTTCAACCAACCATCATTGCAACAGAGGCAAGTTTATTGTTTGCTTGACAAGCATGCTTTCACTCTTTCTTTCTCTCTCTCTCTCTCAATGTGTATAGTATTATTGCTATTATTATTATTAGTGAAACGGAGAGCGGATTTGGTCGGATTAGTGTTTGTGTGTGTATGTTTGATCCAAGGGATGCGCTTGAATAAGTCTTATTTTGTTGTAAACTATTTTCGTCTCGATACCATTTGGTTGTTTGGGAAGTCTTATATATTTGTATTACCAATGAATCTTAGTTTCTTTCATTTCACATTTTTCTCAATCATTTCCTTTTTAAACCATAACTTGTATAGCAAACTAATTTTGGTAGAAAAAAAGTGTGAAAAGAAAGAAAATGAGAAACAATAAGTAAAACAATAACAATAAAACTTGGTATCAATTTATTAGTATTAAAACTAGTTCCCTCCTAATAGCAAATTTGGTACCAATAAACAAGTTGTCAAATCAATGTAATAAAACAAAATTTATTATAAATAATCAACTATTTTTTACCAACCAAAATAAACATTTTAACAATATTTTAAAATATACTTGTTGTTGTTGTTTTTCAGTGATAATAAGAACAAGAAACATTTTGAATTTTTCTATATATATTTTTTTGTTAACTCTGTTGTTATCACTTTGGTGTGTACAATTGGAAACATTTTGTCACACATCTCAAGAGAGCTTCATCTAATAATCTAGTTCAATTCAAGTGGATTTTGAACTTGGAAAATGAACAAAAGAGAGAAGTGTGTGTGTGTGTGTGATAGTGGAATTGGAGGGAAAAAATCAGAAAAAAAGTGGGAAGAGACACGAGAAAAAAACGATGAAAGATAGTAAAATAGGATAGTGAGAGAGAGAGAGAGAGAGAGAGATTGTCACGCCATCGGCAGTCAACTGTGTTTTAAATCCAATTTAAGTCGCTTCGTCCTTTGCTTTACACATTACGATGCGATCATTTTGGGAGGTTGGAAAGAGAAGAAAGTTGCTGTGTTTACAATCAATTGAATTGGATCTTTTTCTTTCCCTATCGATATCGTCTCTTCTCTCTTTCCCCTCAATTTCTCACTCGACAATTTTTCTCTCTCTTTTTTGGTACCCATGTGAAACAGATGAAGACAAACTGAGCCTTGATCACACTTTGTCTCTATCTCAATCTCTTTTTTCTCTCTCTCTTCCTCCTTTCTCTCTCTCTCTTACTCTCCCTCTCTCTCCCTTGCTCTTTCTCTTTCTCTCTCTCTCTCTCTCTCTTCTCAATTCTCGATTCCACCCTCTTTCTTTAACATTATTTTAGAAAATAAAATTTTCTTTTATTGCCCAATTCAGAGTCAATCCAATTTTGGTGTCACAAGTTTTTGGTGTATTCTTGCCTAAGCCAAGATTCTGGCTCTTTCACCAAATGTATCTCTTTCAAGTTTCAAGTTGAGACTTTGTTCTCTCTCTCGCTCTCTTTTTTTCTCTCTTTTTCTAATTCTTTTTACTCTCACTCACTATCTCCATCTCTATTACCCACTCAGCCTCTTTGAATTTTTTGTATGTGTGTGTTCTCGGGTGCCAATGCACGCGACACTCCAATTCGTCAAGATTAGAATCGTGTTCCGGCACCGGGTGATGGAACCTGTTCTATAACATGCACACTTCTATCACCATTTCATGTCAATAACGTGCCAACACACAAAAACACTGACATCTCAATGCACACTTTTAGGAGCTTGCTAAGAAGAATAGAGAAAAAGAGAGTAAGACATAAGAGAACTTTTTAAAAAAAGCTAAAACGTTTTGGAAACAAACAACCAACAAAAAACAAAAAGGCAAAACGTGTTTGGGTGTGTGTGTGTGATGTATATACTAAATAATAATGGTTGAAATGGTTAATGTAAGTGTAACAGTATTTTGTTTCTGGTTTAGTTGCGGCAAAAATTAATCTCATTTATTTGCAAATAAGCAAATACACACACGAAATAATCTGGTACACTGTTAAAAATACTGTCTAGTTATAACCTGATATTGAACACGTTTCTGGTAATAACATTAAAATTTCACCAATATCAACTTTTAAGATGACAATTTATAAAAAGTTTGCATATAACTCTATAATTTTATAAAATTAAACATATAAACGCTGATTATTCAAAATGTCTGCTTATAAACTTGCATTTTAAAATTGAAAGTCCATTACAAAAACTTGTCAAGTTATAACTAGAAACGTGCTCAATGTTGAGTTATAACTGGACAGTATTTTTAGCAGTGTAAAGTTTGGTTTGAAACAAAGTTAAAGTTGTTGGTTTTTATATATTTTTTATTATATTATATTATATAGATGTGTGTGTAAGTGGCAATCGTCGTCAATCTTCAGATGGTTGATGACTGGGCTAGAGCTAATCAAGATATGTGGCGGGCGGTAAATGTGTTTTACTTGTCCCACTTAGCCTAACTTACTAACTCTCTTATATACATCTATCATAATTGTCTATCTTGGAATTTTTGGTTTGTTTCACCGGCGCTGGTGTGTGCCGTGTTAAAATCATGGAATCTTTTCTCTCTCTCTCTCTCTCTCTCTCTCTCATTTATTTTCTTCTGTGCTT
>WURS02429459.1:0-15967 GCA_011762765.2 Rhinocypha anisoptera | reverse complement strand
TCACGTTTTCGAATCTTGTTCACTGTTCTCATTTTGTTATCTTAAGTGAAACCCCTCATTTTTTTGTTACTTTTGTTGTCCCCCAGGATAACTTAATAGTCGGCTATGATTTATGTGGGGCCGAGCGAGCACGATGCATCTGGGTCGTGAAGCGAGATTACGGCCTCTTTAAAACGTGGAAAAAATGCACCGTTATGATTTTTTTCACTCGGGTTGAATGTGTTTCATGATTCGCTTCGCCAAAAATAGAGATCGGGAGAAGAATAGATGCGGGACATGGTGCTAAGGGTGCCAGGCGTCCAAGGAAGCACTTTCAGTTTCCTCTCGAAGAGTATTTGGGTTGTAGACGCTCCTTTGATTTATCGATCCCTCGGCAATTTTTCTCCCTTACGAGTGGAATGCATAAATTACCGATTGCATTGCGTTCCGTGAGGTTGCTCCTCCTCTACCGCGGTGGGGTTACCCAGGAATCCTTTGGGGAATCTCGATGCCCGATCGCTGTAGCAAACTGAGGGAAAATGACAGAGGGTTTTTCATTTCAGAGATCCATGCGGGAATGCGCTGTAATTATTTTCGCTCGCCATCGGCGTTAAAATTCCTTCCCTGTGTCGAACGTTTTACATTTCCCGCGAGTGGGATTTCTAAAGATGCGCTCCGATTCTCGGGGACCTCGAATGTTATTCCTCATTGCTCATCGCATGTAGCTTCTTCTTTTTGGAGATATTTGTGGGGAATTCATCTTTCATCGTGGAGCATGAAAATGTGAACCCCAGGGTGGTATCGTATTCTTTATCATGCTTCGCGTGTGAGTAATATTTCGCTGAATCGTATCGTGTGTTAATGAAAAAGGTAAAGTTTCAAGAAGTTTACAATTTTGGCCGAATTGAACGAAGTGTGCAAATCATTTTCGTTATATACACCATTTCTTTTACGAATAGTGTCCCTAAGTCTAACATCCTGGATTACACTACAGAAATATCTAGTCCCGAGGTGCATTTGCTAATTCCTACGACACTATAATATTAAAGAATATATCGCTTTAAAATATATAACAAATTACTTCTAGGGCATCTAGGATCACAAATTATATCACTTCTTGGGCATTTGTGGAAAATAATTTTTAATTTTCTGGTACATCTGAATGTTGTTCGACCATTGTTCAGCGAACAATTCCTCATGCCCATTTATAGCAACGTATGCCTTGCAATATAAAATCGTTCCATTTATTTTAGAGGCATTTACACCTTTGGTTGCTATGCTACATCATGGTTATGTATAGTATGCACTTCTCATACGTCAGATGATAATTAGAAATCTACCACTTAAGGTAGTGAATAATTAAAATTGCAATTTTCCACATTTTTTAAATTATTATGTTCACGTTCCAACACATCACTCCTGATACTTCGCTGTTTGCACTTAAGGTAGATTTTTCATGAACTGAAGAAATGACGATAATACCCATGCCTCGGATAAATCCCTACCTCCTGCACATGCGTCATACCCCCGATCATGCTAGCTAAACTGCTACAAAGGTCTAAAACACCTTTTGTTTTCCCACCTTATCCTCCCTTACCCAGTATTCCACCATCAAATATATACTTCAGCTACTATTTGCCTATCGAGTGTCTTTCATTTTTCCGGCCTTTTTCGTATTCATACCAACAATTACCTTTCCTCAACCACCGTTCTCAATACCTCTTCGTTTTTTTTCTCCATCCATTTTACTCTCTCCGCCGTTCTCCACACCCACAAATCCGCGCCACACACTATTTGAGACTGTTTACTATCTGTTTATATACAGTCTTTACTTACGCAATTTACTTCCATCGATTCCTTTCTCCTCGTAAAGGCTTCTTTTTCTAACTCAATTCTTCTTCCAATGCCCCCGCTGCTGTGTCCATTTATTTCTTTTGCACATATAATTTCTATATATAATGCCTGTTCCAAACTATGCCTTCTTAGTCTTTTATTTAAAAGCCTTCTTACATCTCGAAACTCTTATTACTTTGGTTTTCACATAGTTTATCTTCAATTTAAACCTGTCACTTTGGTCGTGTAGTACATCGAACAGTCTGCAGTCCGTCTGGTTGAACGAACACCCCATTCTTAGTTTTCCTCTTAAATTAATTCCTGCCCAGCTTAATACGATTATACCTAATCTTAGAGAATAGTAATGGGTTATCCTCTATTAGGGAAGGACCACCTTTGAAACAGCTAACTAAAGGTAGAATGCTTAGAAAGGTGGAAGGATGATTTTTTTCGGTAGGATTTTATTTTGGTAGTGAGTCTGAAATAATTAACCCTTAGGTTGAGTTCAATTTCAATAAATCACCTTCTTCAAAGGTTAATTCCATTTTAACTATATACCTTGTGAGGTTAATGCCTATTTATTTTATCACTCTTATCATTCCGATTTAGGCAGTTTAACAAGTTTGGGTAAATGAAATATAATATAGGTAATTATATATATATATCCAATACGATGGGGAGTCTACACTTATGGATATAACTACAATTTCACAAGATATACATAGAAAAAAAATAAAAGACGCAATTGGATCCGAATTTTCGGTGATCGAGGCACACCTTTCTCTTAGGATCGAGGAACCGAAAATTCGGATCCAATTGTGTCTTTTATTTGTGTGTCTATGTATATCTTGTGAAAGTGTAGTTGTATATATGTTATAGTAAAGCGATTCGAATCCAGAACACCTTTTAGCAATCTTCCAACTTTTTCCGGTCACCTGGGTCACCTCAGAACAACACTCCACCGTTGATGCCGGACCTACCATTGCGGAATCCTCGTCTGTGAAGGGTAACTTTTTATCAAGAATTACCTTGCTGAGAATTCTGGGGAACAATAAAACAATGGGTGCGGAGGGCTTAAGACTCCATCCACCGCAAGGAAATTATATCAGGGAGGGGGACTGAAGGCGGTTCATAGGTTCCCAAAATAAAGAAGAAAGAAATAAAATGCGTACTCAAGGCCGAGGTATCGCCCGCATTCATCAGCCGCGGGGTTCGCTCCCTTCCCCCTCGACCGTTTACCGATTCCCTTTCCGAGATTTTCGTTTCCGATTGCTCCGTTGCCGCATGGGAAATCCACAGCGAGGAGTGGCGGGGGTGGTATGGGAAGGCGGAGTCGCACGTTTGAATGGTCGTCGTTAATTAAAAACGCAACCGAACGCGGACGCCCGAAACTCCCCGCTCTGTAATTATCGCTTCAGTGTGATGGAGTTGAATGGGGCTAGGCACAACCGAAGGGGGGTTATCGCTCCTCGGGAGGCGGGCGAGGCCGAGCGGGCTGTGTCGTGGCTCCTCTTGGAGCCTGGGCTGCGGGGGGAGGGAACGACGCCGCTCGGTACTCGCACACCATTACGTGCCCATTGCTTTCACCTAGCCTTTCGTGGCGGCCGCTGCCGTACCTCCTTCATTACCCTCGCCGGGGAAGCACTCTTATCTGTAGTTCACCCACTCTACGCCTGCTCCCTTCCACCTCCCGGGTGAAAAGTCTCGAGAGAAACTGACCCTTATTTCGTCTATAAAAATGCATTAGTGGGCACCTTAGAGTGAATCGTAGCGTTTTATGGCTTGGACACATGGTGTCCGAGAGACGGGAATGGACTCGGATTGGACTACTTTAAGATGTTGGTATGCCGGAAGGAATTTTGGTAAGTGCATGGCGAGGAAAACGTGTGGACGGTGAAAGGAAAAATGGAGAAGTGGATAATTTTCGGGAATTTTGGAGAAATTTGAAGGAGGCCGAAAAAATGGTTGGATAATTATTTTACAGCGCTGAATATTGAAGGAAGGATGGTATGTTTTTTAAAAATGAGGATTTATGGTAGGAAGAACGTTAGATAAGTGGGGAGGAAGAAGGGAGAGCACAAGAATATTTTGATTATAGAAAACCACCCATTAATTGCTTTTATTTGATATTTTTATTTAATACAGGGTCTTTGTAACGCCTGTGTCTCTTAAGGCAGACTCCCACTGGTTACAAATAGTTCAATATTTAGTAACTAGACATTTGGCCAAATAATTATACCGGTAGATTTTAGTGAATTCCAAGAGAGAAAATCCGACTTCCACTTCACTATTATTATTTACGATCATTCCTTATTAAGGAGAGCATTTGAACTTGAATTCCTCTATAATGATTTCTCTGAGTTCTTTTTTATTTCTGTGTTCACTGTGTAGTTTATTTCGCTCTTCTGCCCACTCACATCCTGTCTTCTTTTTGTGCGTCCTGGTTTCAAATTGTGTTTGTTGATAGCGTTCATGATATTTTTCGATCTTTGTCATATCTTATCGCTTGAGGTTTTCGATTTCTATAATCCCTTTGTTTTTCCCCTGCCTGAGTTGATGACTTCGAGAATCTACCTTGATATTCTGCTCTCATTCATCTTGTTAATGTGTCCATAAAGTTTCATTCCTATTTTCCTAAACTTATCCGTGATCTTATTACCTGTATGTTTGTAGATTTATGATACTGGTTAATATCAATTCTTGTTAATCTCCACAGTCTTCTTAATCCCCTTCAACCCATCTAAAATACCTATTCTCTTCCTACAACCTCCTCGCTTATCCAATATTATACCCTCTATTACAGCCTTCAACAACTCATTACCTCTTAGTATCCCGTTCATCCACTTTTCTTGCCTCATTCGGATTTCACTCAACAATTACCTCCCTTTCCCTACTATCCTACTTCATTAGATTTCTTTTTCCACTTCACCTTCTCTATCCCTTGACTAACCCACTCTCAAAGGCCTGCAATATAACCTCCCCATCTTTCCTTGAGGGCCAGGTTTCATATCCATGCAAATGGAATACTATAGAGTCTTTGGAGTCAATTATTTTGGAGTCTTTGAACAAAAGCAAATAAACATGGGTCATTGCTTTTTGTAGGTATATTAGTTCAATCATTACTGTCGTCAGTCATGTCGGTGGCTTTTAATGTATTTGGAAATGGGCACCATAAGTTATGCAAGTAAATATTTAATATATTTATTTTTAATTCCCTGTTGTGACTAGAAAATTTCCATCACCGTAAGTGATTATAATTGCATCAATTGCTCACATACATGTTTTACTCTTTCCCCGATGGGGAATAGCAAGTTAAAAGACTTGAAACTTGGAAAAGATTTGTCTACGATCCTAGAAGGAATACATGACTATAAACAATACTGTAGAAAACATTAATATTGTTGTGTACTCATTTGAACAACTTTATTAGTTCCTGTTTTTACATTGTGGCACCATTAATCTTCCGTGGAGAAGAAACGGTTGGCTAAAAACAGTTTTTATCTAAGTTATTGGTACCAAAGATATTTATTTCTTTTACGTCCTTCCTGTACTTACTGGATGGCTTACTGAGTGACTTGCTGCGTGGGTTCCTTACATATATTTTTTATTTCCGGGTATGATTAATGGCGCCGTCCTTACATAATCATCGTGACACCATGCCTAAATTGGACCCATATTGACGCAAGTACCCAAATCTGGCTGACTTATTTCACATAGACGGAAGAACACCAACCTGATTGAGTTAGCGAGCGAATGCGTAAGCAATGGCAATTTAGGGAAGCAGTCTCCATACCAAAAGAACACAACCTGATACTGAGTTAATTATTTGTTGAGTAACGGATCAGGTCAAGTTTCATCTTTTTTAGATCAGCCATGATTTTTTTGATATACCTAATTTGTCTACTTGATATCGCTAATCTGAATTCCGTTCTGTCCAGTTTTTTATTCTTTTGACAAGATTTCCGTGAACCCCACGCCTGGAATTTTCGCTAAACAGTTTTATTGTGCAATACTTAAGTTTTTTTGTGCCAGTGACTTTATGTGATGGCCTTATGATCTCAAAGAGCCGATTTCAATAAATTCAAGCCGATTTATATGTAAAATTCGTACTTATATTTAACCCCGATTCAAATTGGGTAAAATTGGAAAAGATTACTAGACATAACTAATTGTAATTCATTGAATCAGATCTTCAGTCTCGCCTCAGTGTCTATACTAATTTTCTGACTTTGATGCAAGCTAATTGCTTTTTGGTGCTTGAAGTGGTAGATAATGACTCGTAAGTTCGTTGTTAAATATATCCTCCCTGACAAATGTTCTCTCGGCCTTAGCGGTATCGGCATCCGGCATCACTTTAATGCACCCGTAGCAACCAATTTACGCGGGCTCCGTACCGTCGTGTACACAAAATCATGCCTTCATTCTGTCAATGCAATTTATTTCAATAAGCAGAAGCTGCGGCCATTAATTATTCTGCCACGAATGCCAAATTAAAATTGTAACATGATAAAATAATAGATGATCGATTATATTCCCTTAAAAATGTTACTTTAATATATTCGATGTATCTTCCGAGTGATGGATTCAAATGTAATTTTTTCCCCTGGCACAAGCCTTTTGCTCCGTGAACTTTAGGCTAGAGGTAACTCTTCTGCCCCTAATGATACGTGTGTGAGATATTTAATTCATCATGATACGCCCGCCGCTCATACAACCGGTGTTTACAGAATAGTAGACGAAGCAAATTATGCTCAGTGATCGAGAGTCGTCCTCAAACCGGAATCACTGGATGGCTGCTGTTTGCTCTCGAGGGTCGCTATCGTAGTATTATCCATCATTTTAATCGTACGTATACTCGCTCGTCAACAGCGCATTCATTGCGCATGCCACGGTCTGAATTCCTTCTTGGGGGCTATTTTCGGAGCCACCGTTGAATCGTTAACGGACCATATGTATACTTTTATGTTATTTTGTGTACACATTCCGTCATACGTGTTTCTGTTTGAGTGGGTACCGTGAATACCTTTTCCGTTATACAGTGGCATTAGGGAGGAAGGGTGAGGGCCGAGGGAAAGTTATGTCCTCCTTCGAGTAATGTACGATAGAAAGTCGTCACAATCATTATTAAACGATCGGTGTAACGAGATATCAATACATACTTTCAAAATATTTTAATTATAATAAATGCCTGGTTATCCATTCATTCCATATAAAGCCTGTGTATTAGTTCTCGTAAATATATTCTCTTAACTTTTGGAAAAAATACGATCTTATACTAATTTTGTAAAGTAATGCGTTCCAATATTCGTATTAATAGTAGTAGCATTATTCGCAATAACTTGATTAAAGTTGCGTAACGAAAATAAATACCAGATTACCTTAGGAATCTCATTAATGTTGTTGTTTAGAATTCGTATATCTCACTTTCATTGAGATTTCCAAATCGCCTTTGTATGCACATTCGCATAAAACAGGCTCAATAGATATCCGGGTTTTTTTAGTAGATAAACTGCTAATAAATTCTTCTGGGCTCCAATAGATATCAGCACTCTTTTTCGTGAGCGAGCATTCGACTCTTTTAACGTCCGGACCCTATAATAAGTTTTATAATACGCCCTTTCCACGTGGTTTAAGTATTTTTTCGGCAGAGCCGTTGCTAATTCCTCTTAAGGCTGGTATTTTCTGTTCCTGCCTGCCTCCTCATAACTCATTTCGCAGCCGTTGTGAGTTTCGGTGCTTTTTTTCTTTCCAGGCAACGCCCGAGTCCTGTTTCACTTCCATCAATCCAGTTTACCGTCTCGGCGTAAATCCCATATCTAAGCGGTCCCCGCTTTTCATCTTAATCTATCGGATGAACATATAGGCTAATTCGAAAAGCTCATTGCGGCCTACCTGTCTGTGTGCTTGTACAAAAGTTTGTTAAGTGTAATTCGAAGTTATAGCCCCCAGAGTTTGTAAATAGAGCGTATTTCAAGCGATTTGATTGCTTTCGATGGCAATGCATCCTGATCATACGAGAGTTTGAGTAATCACTGGTGGAATGGATAAATTGACCGGGATTTTCTCGGCAAAGCTGTGATTCTTCATTATATCTTCGTGTAACCATAATCATTGAAACGTTCACAATGGCCAACCCTACAGAATATTCGGCCGGCTCAGTAATGTTAAGCAAGAGAGAAGATAAGTGGGAAGTAATTCGTTCGGCAAACATTTGGTATTTGGACATTTTTCATGAATATTTGCCCCTTATTCTAAATTATTTATTAATAAAAATTAATTCAACTGTATTCGTTTCAATATGTTACATAAGATCCAACAGACTTACGTTATTCCACATAAAACCACATTTATATATATATATACTAGTTTATACGAATTTCGCTTTCACTCGTACCACGGTATGAAGGGATGCCTGTTCTCTATATTTATAATTATGTCATTTGTTCTTCCTCGACGGTAAAGATGAAATATTATTTCCCTTGTAGTCAAATAATATACATATCATCTTTCGATTGGAATGGAAGGTAAAAGCTCTTCCAGGTAATATTTATTTCTTACGATGTAGTTTTCGTCGAAGTTCAACATTACCAAATGCAATTTTTAAATGCCAGTTCCTAGTCTCACTAGGTACCTAATTATTCACCTGGTGTTAACGAACTTAAACTAGGTCATGAGATTTAAATTTTATGTGGATAAACTAATTCACATATTTTATTTCAAAATGAAGCAGTTCCACAAAGTTTCACCGGATACACTAAATCTTAGGCCATCTTTACCTCAACGTTCAGGATTTTTTACCGGACGCAAATAATAAAGTGTGTTTCTTATTAGGACCGTCAACCACAACTACACCTGAGTTTTGTCACCTAAGACCATGTGCTTTTTGCTTGTCATATAAGTCGATGTCCCTGCCTTACATCTTGTAAACACTTGTGTTGCATATTCTCGTCTGTTTGCTATTCCTGAAAAAGAAAGTCATTATTCTATTAATTCTCAATTAGATGAAAGTTCATAGCTGATATTTTATCTTACAGTATTTGGTATTTATGTTTAAACCTTTTAGCCGATAGTTAAAATACGATGAGCTACAGATTTACTGTAGGATTAATTAATTCTTCAATGAAATCATTCCTTTTACAGTTAATAAAATTTATTACGTAGTTTAATTCAGGATTTCGGTTCATCTGTGTAGCCGTGAAGGAGGCAATATATAAATTCAATTCTCCGCTTCATCTTTTTTCTCATGCTTATTTTGTTAACCTTTTTACGTACCTACTTTAATATAATTTTGTTAACGCTGAAATTAATACCCTTTATGTATAATAAACCCATTTTTTAATAACTTGACTATTACCGATTGAAGAAGTTATGTGCATTGTAATATTGGAGTATTATTAATACTCTATGGGAGTTATTATCCACTAAACAAACATTTTTCGAGTGTCGTGAAAATGTTTTCTCCGGCCCTTAGCGAGCAGTACTTAAGTCCCGAAATGTTTTCCGTGCAAGCTTAACCGAAGTCGTCGTGCGGACGTGAAATTTTCCCCGGACTTTTCCAGAGCATTATGGATTCATTATCTCATTAAAGCTGGACACTGCGTGCTCATTTCTGCCTCCCTCCACGCGATTTCGCGTCCTCCCCATCATTTCACGGCGCGGATGGATGGATTGATGGGTGGCCGGAGGAGGCCTTCGATAGATGGTAATCCACGTCGCCTCGGGATACCTCGCCGTCCCGGCGGTGTGTGTTTGTTACGCCCTTCCCGATGCCCCCTGGAGATGTTGCGTCCGGTGTGGGGAAGGGGGAGGGAAACGGGTTAAAATGTGGATTTTTGCGGTGTCTTCGGTGAGATCGGATATTCTTCTTTGCGCGGGAGCTCCCCTGCCGCCCGAGTATCGCATCCCACCATCGGTTCCTCCTCGGGCATGACCTCTCCCTCCAGACTTCTCTTCCCGCCCCCGCCCCATCCTCTGCAGTTTACTCACCTTGAGTTTTTACTTTCAAAGGAAGCCCGCGCAACTTGCAATGAAAATTTCGATTCGAAATTTTTGCGTGATAGAGGAGAATGGAACTGAATTATTGTTTAAGCGCCCTGGGTCAGGTCTCCTAAGTACAGAACCAAATTACACATTTATTATACATTTAGACAACTAAATATAAAGAAAATGACATTCCATCACTATCGAATGTCTTGCGAATAAAAGGATAAAAAATAGCGAGAATAATAGAACAGCTAAAATGCCAACAAACATACCTCTATTACAAAATTTCTTGAGATTAACACTTCGACAAGATTTTTCTCGAGAAAATTTTTTCATTGTGTTTCACCTATTTTTAAATGTTTTTACTTAGTACAGTTTTATTGCACGGATGCAAACATGCATGTAGTAACATTTCTTTAAATCCACTCCACTACAAAAGTTGTATATAGAGAGTTTTATAACTTATTTTAACTATTTTTGTATTTGATCTTTAAATATTTATATATAGCTTAATTTTGAAAGAAGTCATGTTTTGAACATTTTACAATGTCTTTGGTAACAAGTTTCAAAAAGGATGAGGCTCTACGCAAAAAAGATTTTTTGTATATGTTAATCTGTAGTATTTTGCAATGAAAGGAAAGGATGGCTGATAAACGAAAGAAATAAGCCGAAGAATGGCGCTAGCAGGAGTCGCAGTATCGAAAAAAGAAGACAGAAAAAGAATTCACACGTTTGAGACGTGGACGTATAGAAGAATTCATAGTTTATCACGCATGGAGAAGAGTACAAACGATTCCGTTTTAAATAAGATTAGGGTTCAGAAGAGGTTCTCCTCTCTATATGCCGCCAAAGTACCCTTCAGTTTTTTGTTCACTTTGTCCACCAACAGGGTGATAACCTGCACAAAATGATCATTCAGGGGAAAGTTGAAGAGGGGCGAAGGAGAGGGAGATGTTAACTTGACCAAACGAGAGGAACAAACACCAAGCTAACTTCTCCGTGAAGCCGAATATCGAGTGCTCTGGCGAAAATTGATTGAGCATGCATTGCAAAGGGTCACCAATCAAAAGAAGAACAAATGATGATAGGTGATGTAAACAGTAATAATAATAATTCTGTCTTTATTGTTCAGGCGAAATTTGTGCCGTATGTTCTTTTACATTTAACCTTTATATATACGATTAAAAACCCCATATCCTGAGAGGGACTCGAACCCCCGACCTTTAAGTTAGCAGGCGGACATGCTACCCACCTGTCTAACCCGGCTGGGTAACAGTAGGAGTGTTATAGTATTTATAGTACTTTTATTAATATGGTTATAATATTTTTAGTACACGTAATAAGGAATGTTAAACTCAGTTGTTTAAAAAAATCGGTTGAATATGACCAGAATCTGCTACTCCCGAGGAGCGACGTATACATCCATCGGCACATACCATTTTTATATAAGAAAATATCCTACGTTTGTTTATTTTGTCTTTCAGATTTTATTTTTAGCGCTTTCTTCCAGATACATGCGCTATGTATCACCCACGTTTCAATCATCCGGCAGTTTATGCATGAGATGTACTGCTCACAATTAAGTCCCAATCTCGAGGATGTGGCAAAAAAACCAGATTTTTGGTATAATAAACGGTATCAGGCTTCACTTCGTGGAAGTTGTATATAACCATGTTAGGAATAAATATACTTTGTACTTTTCCACAGATTTTATTTTTCTTTACGACGTGTTTCACCGTCACTACGGCATCATCAGGTACACTGAGGGCACGCCCTCAGTGTACCTGATGACACGTCGTAAAGAAAAATAAAAGCTGTGGAAAAGTACAAAGTATATTTATTCCTAACATGGGCAGATTGTTGGTTTTTTGGATTTTCTCCCCTGGCGTCGAAATGAAATTCAGAAATGAAATTTGACGATTGTAATTCTCTTTGACTGTTTTATGTAAGTATGCTTTTTGTTACGCCATAAAATGTATTACAATTATTTGGTGTGTAATTTTGAGTCGGTAATTATATATGTATGGTAAGTGTATTATTTAGATGTATGGAATTCTAAATAACTCTACTTGGTTTATAAAAATATGGGAAATACAGTGTTATTAGATTTATTATATCGTATGACTCGGGAATTATTTGCCAGAACTGGGAAGTAAACAACTCTTTATGACTTTACAACTCGGAATTTTTTCCTTAAATAATCAACAGTATAGAAAATAAATTTAATACTCTTATTAAAATTTGAGAGCGATTAGATTGTAACATTTTTATATTTTAGAAATGAAATAGAATATGTAACTAAATTTATTTATCTTTCGGGGAAATGCGCCTAAGTATTGCAGGCAGACATCCTTTTAAAAATATATTTCACGTTTCGTGCATTCTCGAGAATAAGACGATGTTTTTCTATTTTTCTTTTTGAACGGCGAAAAAATTACATTATAATTAGCCATATTAATATAATACCAATTAAAATTTAATAACCAAGCGTAGTGTTTTTTATATATCTCGAATTCGACATACGGTTAGCGAAAAATATATTCCCGTTTTATGCTTAGCTTACCGATTCAAAACTACTGGCGTGAAGTTTTCCGTTCCATTGAATTGAGACCGTAATTGCTGCCCCATGATCAACCAGAAAGAATCCTATAACGACTTTAATATTCCTAAGAATATAATGGAGTTGTTTATATAAGGAGCTACTTAACTATATATTATAACCGCGTTTTCTTTCCTTTTTTCTCTATTTAGATCACGGCTTTCACCTTGCTAATCAAATTTGGTGAATTATCCTAGTCGCGGCTGTATCATAAATGGAAATGTAGCCCGAAAACCTCATTCTATTAAAATTAGACCCTGGAATGTTTGTTTTCATTCTTTAGAATTGTATCGAAGCTTTCAAGCGATTTTCTCTTAGAAAGTGAAACTGATTATTACGCAAATATAGTAACGATTTCGCAAGTTTGCATTAGAATACTGTGTTCATAATTTCTTGTGGATATTTTGTTAACAATATTAAATTACATACACCGTGCACGTTTCCAAATATGTATTTACATTCTGTGGGAAATTAGTCTTATTCGTTTTCCTTCTTCCGACTTTCTCTCCACAGATTTGGGTGGATATCTTTGGTTGAGAAGTGTATGTGTAGTAAAACTCAAAGATACACAATTTATTTAAGATTATATTGAGATTTTTTGCACATCTTTTTTAGATTTTCTAAATTTAATGCAAGTAGAGTAATTTAATTTAATTTAATTCGCGTAGTGAGACTTACAGGGGAATCTTCCTTGAAAGAAATTCGAAGAATAGATAATTCCTTACGCAGTAAATCCTATCCTAATAAAGAAGATGTCATCGCTTTAAGAATATTCTAATAAAATTCATATAATAATGTTCCAGTATTTGCGCGCTGCTCGAAACTTAGTGGCGATATGTGGTGCGCAATTAACCTTCTCAGTCTCGTGGTGAAGCGTGCACATGCCATTCCCCCTATATCTCATGGATATCCCCCTGTGGTTGCCTAACTTTCTTCCCTCCCAGAATATTTGTCGTGCCTTGTGGGAGGGGTCATCCAGGTAAACGTTTTGTATTCTTACCATCGCATTCATCTCAATTGTGTTACTTGGCCCATGCAGTGAAAGTTCGAGGGGATCGGGCGTCAAATATACCTATTATTTTTACTTTAATATAGTTTCTTTTTCTTACGTAACGATAGTAGTTTTGAGGTGAGAATAATTGTGAGAAATCTTAGCGATGGGAATGCTTTATGAGATACGCAAGATTGATTTACCATCGGAAGCAATTGAAGTGGAACGTTCGAGGGAAAAGGTGTATAGCGGCGCCCCGTCGCAATTTCCATCGCACGGAATAAAAGTTGTGAAACCGATTACCCAAACGGAATGCTGAGACCGTTAAAAGTAATTCCTGTTGAATGGGAAGTCTGAAGGAAACATTTTCTTTCCTTTTTTGTGTTTATCTCAACCGGTGTTAATTTTTCATTCACCTTTCATTTCATTGGACATGAGGTTCGAATAGAAGTGAACCGATGGAAACTCCGCTCGAACCGTCATGTTACATATTTTTTCGAGTGCGTACTACTTTATTTGAACAACAGTTATGACCTTATCATTAATGATAAAATTATTCATGCTTGGTTAATTCTAAAAGAGACTTAAAAAAGCAAGGACTTGGATTCATTGGAGCCTGGAAGATTGGTGTGAAGAATGAGATAGGGACTCCTTCTGCACATTCCTTTGTCTCTCATTATTTAGCAACTCACATTCATGTCGAAGTGTTGCGCAATTATACTCTGCTGGCACAATTCCTTTATATTATTCAATGTTTGCTGGAGTCTCGCTATACTTTTATAAAAATATTTTACTTATTGTATATAATTTAATTCACACTCCAGTTGTTTTCTAATAATTTTCTGTTTTGGAAAATAGTAAAACTGGAGAATGTTTTTCATCCCCACTCCGTGATAGTTTTCATTTCTTCATTCTTATATTTTCAATATTTGTCAGTCTTCCCGGTTATATCTGTGATCAGGAAGTGGTGTGTTCCCGTTCTGGACTCTTGTTTTATTCTAGAAGGGTGTTGTTTGATGAAAGAGAATAAATATAGGACTTCGGAGATTTTGAAAAACCTGTGTGGAAATAGATGTATTTATACGCACGAGGGATTGCAAACCAAGTTTTAATTTCGGTTGTGGAAGCTTCTTTGGTAGGAAAAAGGGTGGAAATTTTGATTAGCTTGAATAAAAATGGGAAAAATTAAACGTAAAAAGAGGAAAATAATGAATTTCTTTCGTCCACATTTAGCAAATTGTTTTGGGAAGTGCATTTCTCTTATCTACATTTGTTAGAATAATAAAAAGAAAAATATATTCCTTCTTTTATCTCTCGATCCTACACTATATACTCAATTATATTTTTTCGTAAACCAGAGACCAGGACATTTTTACCTTCATGACGGATGTCATCACGGAACACGAGCGTAAAACACGGGAACCACGAAAATAAATTGTAACGAAAGTTTCTTGTAAATATTTAATGCTCCGGAGGAGTTGAAATGCTTTACAAAATCTTTGCCCTTAGAAAGGAACATGCGGTCACGAAGAACCCTAAGACTCTAAGAGTCGAAAAAATAAATGAAGTCGCCAATCGCCTTCCACAATGTTTTTAAGCTTAGTCCTGAAATTTTTGATTATGTAGGAATTTAAAATTTCAGGGAGAAACTGTAAATCTTCAGGGTATCTAGTATATCTAAGCAACCGCGAGGGCTTGTGGCAGGTGGTGAAGCCACACTAGGCGCGTTTTTAAGAATGCAATCCTGGTGTGGGGTATGCCATGGGCAATCGTTGTTTGCGATGTACCCACCTACTTTCCTACCATAACTTATACGTTAATCATCATTCTCTTCTTGTAGTAACACCGTTAAAGTAAATTTTAACACAAATGCCCACAATAATTACGAAATACTTATCCCTATCATCTTTTTCTTAAGATAATATACGGTATATTACGTTCTCTAACCTTAGTGGAAAATGAACCTCTTCGTTGTACAGTCTCTCTCTCTCTCTATCTATCTGAATTTATGTTAATAGATGTTATGCTTGTATAATTTCATCTATAATTCAATGCTAGGTCAAAGCTTTTGCTACGGCAAGGATTGTGATGTTCTTATGAGCCATAATCCAAGTCAGCGTCAGGAAAGATAATTTGTTAGCAATTAGAGAAATATATGCCGTGAAACCCGTCTAAAGCGGCCATCGATGAGACCAAGAAATTTTGGCCGCTTCATGAGGTGACCGCTGAAGTGAGGTTGTATTGCAGAGTAATCGCTTTAAGTGGCATAGGCCCTGCTGTACATGGAAAAACTGCAAAAATTATATTTTTAGTTACTTTTTTGGAAAATAATATCGCGATTAAAAAAAAATTTTTTTAAAGGATTGATAAGATGACCAAGGAAGAATAAAAGCGATTAACTATTACGTATGTTAGTGGAGGGTGGAAATTATTAGGGAAAATTGAATGTGGTAGGAAATTGGATGTAAATCGTATTAATTTCGGTTCGAGTTTTCGGGCTTCTACTTAGTGCCCTGCAAGGCACCGCAAGGGCGGGAGGCGGGGGGTGAGCCACCACAATGCATTCACATGCACTCACAAAT
>WURS02429448.1:0-35066 GCA_011762765.2 Rhinocypha anisoptera | reverse complement strand
AGAGAGAGAGAGAGAGAGAGAGAGAGAGAGAGAGAGAGAGAGAGAGAGAGAGAGAGAGAGAGAGAGAGAGAGAGCAACCAAAGAACAACATAACACGAGTGACATTCTCCGAACTGACTATCTGTCCGTTTCACGAGAAATCTGTGTTTAGAGAGTGCAGAGAGATGCTTTCACTTTGTTGTTGTTGATGATGATGAGCATCATTGCTCACCATGACTGGTTTCTTCACATATATGGGTGACTTCTCTCTCTCTCTCTCTCTCTCTCTCTCTCTCTCTCTCTCTCTTACTCTCTTCTCACTCGTCTGACCAACTCACCTCCAAAACACTGTTCGAATGGCGAAATCCCGGCAGCGAATGGCATCCGTGGTTGTGGTTGCTCGGTTCCTGTCAGACTACACAATAACAAGTCTAGTAAGGAAGAGAGAGAGGGAGAGAGAGAAAGAGAGAGGGGGGAGGAGAGAGAGAGAAAGGAGAGAGAGAGTGAAGAACAAGAGGGGAGAAAGTGAGAGTGACTTCAATGTCGACTTGAATCTCATACACTTGCCGGTTTACAAGTGGTAACTTGTCTGGGCAGTTTTCTGTTCTCTCTCTCACTCTCACTCTCCAGGGTGGTCACATCACATTCCATCTCATATGTATGACAAAAATATGCACTTACCAAAATCAAAATATCACATGTTTTGCGCAAAAATTTTTTACCATATTAATCTCTGCAATTTTGGGATGTATCACTTGTTTTAAGCTTTTGGGTGTTCAAAGTGACACGGTAACTTTTGTTTTTTTGTTTTCATTCGTACATTATTTTGTTTCTACCTGTAGTATCTCATTTCCTATTCTTTCTTTCTCTCTATTTCAAACTCAAACACGAACAGCCTGAATGTAAAGATGGTGTTGAGGGTGAAGTGTTGCTTGCTGTATCATCTTGAAGGTTTGCAAACTTGAGTTACTCATTGCCTTGCTTACATACTCAGTCTGACACACTCATTCATCATTCCCATCATCGCGGTGATTAATAAACACGGCATTCTATCGATTTTTGCACCTGTAAGAGGGGAAAGGAGGAAGAAAGAGTAGACCTCTCTCTCTCTCTTTCTCTCTCTCTCTCTCTCTCTCTCTCTCTCTCTATCACTTTCTCTTGAGATCAATCTCTTGACTCATCCTTCATTATTATTGCTATTTTATTTTTTTACTACTATATCCAAATCAAAAGCCGGATCTCACCCGATTTGATCTCACTCGCCATTCAAGGTACACCTTGTGAAACACTTTTTTGACAGTTTTAAGATTAGGAAAGATTATATATTATTACATATATTTGACTCTTTTTTGTTGTACATGAAAGAGTGTGTCTAATAAAACAATCGCGCCGTAATAATAATGCAACAATGTCTAATAATGGTGATGCGTTTCATATTTCACTCCCCCCAAAACGCGTGTGTCTTTCACAATTTGTGGCACTTCTAAACTTACCTTACACTAGAGCACCGCAAGTTAGCTTATCTTTCTAACAGTCTCAATCTTTTGAGATATATTGCCAGTACTTGGGCGCAACCCTGCAAACATTGTACCTGGCAATATATATCTCTCTCATATATTTAGAGTGTGTGTGTCGGTGCGACAGATTTAGGGTCTTGTGTCTAATGATTGAAATTGATAAAGCTCAACAAGAGAAAGAGAAACCTGGTGAGATATCTCGAGATGCCATGGGAAACCAGATACAATTTTATCTGTTGGTTTGTGTGTGTCTGTGTGTGCAAAGAGTACACCTGGAGACAACCCCAAAAAGAAGCATGTCTAATTCCAGTCCATGTGCTTTCTCGTGATCAACCTAGTTTTTTTGGGTCTGTTAAAATCAATAAGAGCATCGCTAGATTAATTGATTATAGTAGACCTAAAGCAACAGTAACATTAATAAAGACTTTAAAAATAAACCGGAAATTAAAATTTTTAGTTAATTAATAAAAACAAAAGGTATTTTCCAAAGCTGTTTTGTAGAGGTGTTTAGTATAATTTTTTTCCAAATTAAATTGACGAATAAAATATAAGTGGGATGCTCAACCAATTACTATAAATTACTATTAATCAGTGGACTCCCGTGTTAAAACTGATGATGTTTTGGGAGTTTTTCTTGAGATTTTTGATGAATTTGGTATTTTGCTAGTTTGTATCTATGTTTGGGGTTCGAAATTAAAGTTGATCTTTGGTAGTCGTTGAGGGGAATGTCCGAGACATGTCATGCGTGACGTGTCGAGGCGTGTCATGGCCTTCGACAAAACCCGACCGAAGTTAGAGAGATCAACTAGCCATGCTTCATTCACGTCCATCGTAAGATCTGTAGCAGAATTTAGTGTTAGTGTGTGAGTGTGGCACCAAATGCACATTTGCCTCGACCACTATCACTCACACTCACACACAGAAACGGGTGACGCTCTTAATGTGCAACCTCACCTCTACTCTCTGCAAGCCTTACATATATATATATAATATACACACCATTGTGTGACAGATACAGTCCCGGAGAGCAGTTGGTGATCAAATTCCCGCCATTAGCTACCTCGAGAGTTCTAACTTGTGATCTTCCTTCCTCTCTTTCTCTTTCTTTCGGTCAGACCCTAACCCAACCCTAACCGCCAACAATGCCGTTCACCTGTTCGGACATCTGCAAGATCATCCTTGCCATCATCCTGCCCCCGTTGGGCGTGTTGGCCGAGAAGGGATGCGGTTGCGATCTGTTGATCAACATCGGTCTCACCTTGCTCGGTTTCATTCCCGGCATCATACACGCGCTCTACATCATCTTCAAGTACTAGCACACGTGTCCCACTGTTCATCTACCATCCGGCAACAACAACAACAATACACAGCACCCCCCTTTTTCGAGCTTGTGAGTCCAGTACCAACGTACAGAAACACAGCCAACCTTACTACTACCCAAAATAACCCTTCATTTACCGTCTCTTTCTTCCATGGACTACAGTGCTCTTCTATATCTTCTTCCATTTTGTTGATGAGAGAAAGCATCTTTTATAGCCTTCCATCGATGTTCTCTCTCACTCTCTGCCTTGTTAACTTGTTCTTCAGCCAAATTTGTTTCTGCTCTTCAAATTGAAAATTGAATCAAAATTTTTTCTTTTTCTTGTCATTTATTTTATATTGTATTAATAACATTTTATGAGATATTGTTGCGGATGGAATATATTATTATTATATGTTATATTCTCTAATACTACTAAACCTTTAGGTTTTGTTTTATTATATTATATTTCTTTTTCTCTTTTGTTTATCATACACACACATTTGTTTTTTCTACATATTTTACTATATATCTTAATTGGTTAATTTTATTGCTACTTTCGGATCGACAACAACAAAAAACGGAGATACACAATAAAATTGGCACTTATGTGTTCACTTTTTTGAATTGAAAGATTTGATGATTTAACATGCATTTTCGCTTTCTCGTCGAACCTTTTTAATCTCCTATATATTAATGAATAATAATATGATCTATTTTCTATGTTCTATGTTCAATGTTCTGTCATTTTTTTGGTATTGTACCACCCACCTTTTTTGTACTGTGAGAGTTACGCTACTTCCACTGTGCTTAACCAATTCGAATCCTTTGTTGTGATTCGAATTCGTTACCGATTCGAATCTAACTTTCACTGTGGTGATTCGAATTCTTAACCGATTCGGTTCAAATTTTGTGGATAAATCTTCGAATTCTCTGTCAATCTGATTCGGAATTCGAACTTTAACAATTCTTGCTCGATTTGATTTGATTTTTTTTGCAAAACTCTTCGAATTAACTCGAGTTTGACCACGACGGCTTTGCAGCTGTTTTTTTACAAGAAGATAGGTTCCTCTTGTAAAAAATACTTTGTAACCATTTTTCTCCAGAGGAAAATATTTGATAGCCGTTGAGTGGAATGTCCGAGACGTGTCATGCGTGACGTGTCGGGGCGTGTCGTGGCCTTCGACCGACCGACCAACCCGACCGGAGTTAGAGAGTTCAACTAGCCATGCTGGCTCATTCACATCCATCGTAAGATCTTCTGTAGCGTGTAGCGTAGCGGAGTTTAGTGTTAGTGTGTGAGTGTGGCACCAAGTGCACATTTGCCTCGACCACTATCACTCACTCACTCACACACACAGACGGGTGACGCTCTTGGTGTGCAACCTCACTTCTCCTCCCTGCAAGCCTTACTTATATATAATATACATACATTACGCCAGTGTGTGACAGACACAGTCTGGAAAGCAGTTGGTGATCAAATCCGCGCCATTAGCTACCTCGAGAGTTCTAACTTGTGATCTTCTCCCCTCTCTTTCGGTCAGACCTTAACCCAACCCTAACCGCCAACAATGCCGTTCACCTGTTCGGACATCTGCAAGATCATCCTTGCCATCATCCTGCCCCCGTTGGGCGTGTTGGCCGAGAAGGGATGCGGTGTGGATCTGTTGATCAACATCCTACTCACCTGTCTCGGTTTCATTCCCGGCATCATACACGCGCTTTACATCATCTTCAAGTACTAGCACACGTGTACTACTGTCCATCTACCATTCGTCAACAACAATAAACAGCACCCCCTTTTTCGAGCTTGAGAGTCCCGCACCAACTTACACAAAAACAGACAACCTTACTAAAAGAAAATGACCACTCAAAATAACCCTCTGTTTACCCTCTCTTTCTCCTGTGAACTACAGTGCTCTTCGATAGGCTTTTCTTCAATCTTCCATCTTGTTGATGAGAGAAAACATCCTTTATAGCCTTCCATCTCTCTCACTCTCTGCCTTGTTAACTTGTTCTCTTCAGCCAAATTGTTTCTACTCTTCAAATTGAAAATTGAATCGGAATTTTTTGTCATTTATTTTATATTGTATTATTAATAACATTTTATGAAATGTTGTTGCGGATGGAATATATTATTATATGTTATATTCTCTATTACTACTAAACCTTCGGGTTTTGTTTTATTATATTATATTTTAATTTCTACAGCCATACACTTTAAATTTTCATTTGTTTTTTCTACATATTTTACTATATATTTTAATTGGTTAATTTTATTGCTACTTTTGGATCGACAACAACAACAAAAAAACGGAAATACACAATAAAATTGGCACTCATGTGTTCACTTTTTTGAATTGAAAGATTTGTACGCATTCTTTCTCTTATTGGATCATTTTAATACTTTCTAACTGTTTTCATATTTTTCTCTAAGGAAAAAAATATGAAAACAAGCATTTCTTATTCATTCTCTTTCTTCTGTATCACTCTTTCAATTTTGCAATTTAATTAATAATTTTTCTCATTTTCAGCTTTTTCCTTTTAACTGTTTATATCAATATTATTATTATTACTATTTATATAAATTGTCAGTTGGTTTACCGAGAATTGAGCAGCGACGCGATGTTATCTGATCGATTGGACCATCATTCTCATCATCATCATCATATGATAAATCAAACCTTGTAGCGGTAGTTAAAGCAACAAGAGAGGCTCTCTGAAAAAGCCAAAACAATGTGTTCATATACAGTATTTGTGTGTATGTGTATGTTTAAGTATGTTTGTTGCCAACCAGACTAGTTAGCCTTGAAAGACACCTTTGGATGGATGGATGCAAAGGGGGGAGATGGTGTGGAAAGGGGGGAAGATAGTCTAGAAGTGTGTGTGTGTGTGTGCGAATATATGTGGGTGAGATATACTATGAAAATGTATGGTAAAGTATGGAGCTGAATGTTGATGCGGCACCAATATTTATATTTGGTGGTGATGAGGCATTTCAATTTGAGTACACATTTTGGCTCTCTCAAGGCGATTACTTTTGATGAACGATTTTTTTGTAACTAATTTTCATTCTCTCTCTCTCTTTCTCTCAACATCTCTCTCACATTCATACTTTTTACCCCCCACTCTCTCAAACTTTTCACGTCTCTCTCTCTCTCTCTAACACTCTCTTTCTTTTCACTTTATTCTCTCTCTCTCTCTCTCACTGTTTACGCTTTTTACGCTCTTTTCTCTCTTTCAATCTCTTTCCCCCCTCTCTCACTATCTCGCTTCTCACCCCATTCTCTCACACACACTCTCTCATTTTCACCCCTTCTCTCTCTCTCACTCTCACTTTTACCACATTTCTCTTTCTCTCAATCTCACGTTCTCTCTCTCTCTCTCTCTCTCTCTCTCTCTCTTTCTCTCTCTCTTATGCATTTGCATTCTTTCTCGTACTTCTTTCAATGTTTTTCACTATTTAACTCTATCTCTAGCGTTTACTTATTTTACCCACTTCTTTCTCTTCTTGTTCACTCTCTTACTTTCACTCACTCTCCTTTTTCTCTCTCTCTTTCTTTCTGTGAATTATATTATTCACAAATTTCCCCCCACCCCCTCTCCAAGGTTATGTCATATAATTGATAGTTGAATTTAATAGCTAGCAAATTATTGTATTTTGATTTTGATTTTGATTGATTATTGATTAATTACTTTATATGTGTTATTCATTTTTTTATTTCAATAATACTATAATTATTAGAGTTATTTTTAGATTAAAATTAACTGGTTTGGCTTGATTTTTTCCTAATCTTCTTGTCATGTTAGGTTTGTTATCTGTTTTATCATTTGGAGAGAGAGAGAGAAAAAAACAAAAAACCATAACTTTCTGAGTGTCCTTGACTGGAGTAATTTATCAATATTTTTACTTTTATTTTTTTTGACAAGGGCTTAAAGGTATATACAACTTTGACACATGTACAAAAATTCCAGAAAGTCAAGTATTCTCAAACTTGGGTTTCTAACTAATCACTCAGTTATTCAATTAATTATTCAATTGTTTTTTAATCGAAAAAACAACTTTGACTTTTTAGAGTTCATTTGCATTAACGAAAAATCCTTAATAAAACTGGAAATAATCTAAATTTTTAAAATATTGATTAAAATTGAATTTGAATTCTTTCTTGACTTCTTTTTAAAGGAATGTCTCGTGTAAATATAAAGAAATGAGAGAAATATTTTAGTAAACTAAAAAATGCAAATAAAAAATAAGAGATAGTCAAAGATAAGCAAATAATGAAAAAATTATGCTAATGATAGATAAGCAAAATGAAAGATAAAGAAAGATAGATAAAGTGAGTTTTTGAAAGTTCGGGTTTAAAAGATAGTAAATTAAAAGAAAGATGTCATACAATTAAAGGAGTCAGTGAATAAATATCAAAATAAGGTAAATTTACAAAATAAAAATTTTAGAATAAAAAAATCAAATGAATAAGAAAGAATAATAAAAAATAAAAGAGATTTAGAATAAAATTATATAAATTTTTATAAGAATTTTAAAAAGAAGTACTTTGAATGCGACCCACCAGATGGCACTTGAATCGAACCGGTTAGACTATTTCAATCCAACTGGTTTGACAGGGGTGTCAGTTTGTTGCGGTGTGTGTGTGTGTGTGCGTCTGTCTGTATTTGTTGGTGTCATACACACGGATCACACGATAAGTCACACACACACACAAGCCGTGTCATATCGATTTAATAAATTGTTTGCTTCAAAAAATACTCATTCGTTCACTGGACGCCCACTGACCGGCATGACACACCCGTGAGCCATTTGTGAATTCAAATCTGGTCTCGTTTTTTGGTGTTTTTGGTGGGCGCACAGTTGTCACATCTCCAATCTCGCCGCGTCACTTCACTTCTCTCCCGATTGACACTTTAGTCCGTACAGTCGCAGTTGGTGGCTCTACCAGTACATTCTGGTTGTTTTACGTTGTCAGAAGCACCAGACAGAGCACCCACCATCAACCCACATATTCAGAGTGGCACACTTGTAGCTTGTTACGCTTTTGTTTTTCCTCCTGATCATTCTCATCATCATCATCATTGGCAAAACTCACATCTCCCTGTCATCACCAGCAGATTGACAAGATCGGTACGTGATTCAATTTTCCTCGCTTATATATATAATATTTTCTTCAATCTTAATTGATGTGTGTTTTTGTTTTGGTGTTTGGTTAATGATTTTTTAACAGGATATTATAGTGTGTCACAACAAGAGCTTCATCACTCAGGGTAGCATCATTGGCAAGGTACCGGCACGTTTTTTTGGTTTCTGTTTGTTTAGGGTAATTTGTCTGGTTTCATTACTTAATTTTTTAATGAAATGATTGATTATGTTATTTAAATGTTATAAAACTATTAAATATTTTAGTGAGTAAAATATGATATGAAAATTGAAAGTAAAGTAAATTAAAAACATTTGTTATTTTGATAATTGTTTCTTGTCAACAGTTTTACATACTATATTTTTATATATTTAAGTCTTAAATTAAGATTTGAATATTTGATTAGTTTTTTTCCTAGTTGACGATATTAAGAATTGATAATATTGATATTCTTAAAAAAGTCAATTTGACACATTGCACCTACTACTTTCAAGTCTTAGTACATTACTATTAATGATGACTTTATATGTGTAGAGAGATCTCTCTTGACAACCAAATTAGATATTTGTTTTTAGAGTTGTCAGGACGATTAGAGTTCATTTCTCTCCTTCCATACTAATTCTGTTTCACAAATTGACGTTTTATTGTTGTCATTGTACTTTGCTTTATTTGTTAGTTATTGCATCAACAAAGCAAAACATTTTCATTCGGGTTCATTTTACTCGGATCAGATCATCCTAGTTCGATTTTGGTAGGCCAAAAAACACAACACTCGTGGCTCGATTTTTTGTGTGTTTTGTGTTGATAAAAATCAACTCGATTTACCGTCGACGATCCTGATGTTGAGCATGGCAGTGATTGCATGTGTTTTACATGTGCATAGGCATTTGTTTGCACTGAGTATTGAGTGATTTTTGAAAAGATTAAAATTTTAATATCTTATATATATATTTGAAAAATGTCAAGCATTTTATTTATCATTAGTCCATTATATTTATATACAACGTTTTTAAAATTTATTAAATTTTTTATTTATAGTAGTATAGATCTGAATTGTAGCTAATTACTTTGCTTTAATAATTAATTAATGTGGTTCACACTGTAGATTTATTTATTAGTATGTAAAAAGTAAGATATATACAAACTTTTGTCTTATCTTTCCTACTCTATCTGCCTAGACACTCTAGAGTTAGTAAGCCAAGTCTCTCTACGTTGTAATGGTCGTGTTTGTGTGTGTTGATTTATGCAATTCACAGGAAGCCGTTCACATTCTACTTTGAGTTGATTTTGTCTGTGTGTCTATGATGTGGAGAAATACAACTCTATAAAAACTGGACTAATCCTTAAACTTGTGCAAATCTTCTTGAAAAAAATCCAGGCGCAACGATGTTACAGTTCACCACGGTGGTGTTAGGCTTAAGCCTACTACTCTTTGGTACGTATAAAATTGCTTTTTGATGCAAATCTTATCATTTATTTTTTTCATACCTTTCGTTTCTATTGCAC
This sequence comes from Rhinocypha anisoptera, assembly GCA_011762765.2. Taxonomy (NCBI): domain Eukaryota; kingdom Metazoa; phylum Arthropoda; class Insecta; order Odonata; family Chlorocyphidae; genus Rhinocypha; species Rhinocypha anisoptera. The sequence goes on along the minus strand of WURS02429448.1, from coordinate 25,614 downwards.
GAATCTATTTATGCTTTTTTCTTTTTCTCCCCCTTCCCTTCTTTCCGTTTCCGCTTTTTCGTTTCGTTGCTGCGACTCTTTCTCCAGGTGGCTATACGGTAGTAACTAATGTATTTGACTTTTCAGGTACGCCCTATGTGGATGCAGATGCCAGTTGTGATCTGGCATCATCACCATCAGCAGTGATTCCGGTCAGTGCTGACCAAGCCTACCAGAGACTAAACGTGTATAACTTGAACAATGCCGACAAGTGGCAAGATAAGAATACGTGTGTGTGGAACGTTAAGTCGGTGCAAGGCCAGAACTCGATCGACTTGTCTCGTATTATCCTCGCACCCACAGACAAGTTTACCATTGTTTCAAATGGCACCAACACGTTGTATGAGTACAAGGATAAGGTTGTGCCGGGTCTCATCATTTCCTCTGGTGATCCCTTAAATATCACACTTGTGTTGGACCCAAAGGACAAGACCTTTGTACGTACCTTTGAGGTGACCTTCTACTCGGACTCCAATTTTATTGCGATCGGTCGCGATTCGGGTCTTTTGACATTGCCGCTCAACATTGCACCGAAGGATACTTTCAAACTGAGTTGGAAGGGTCGATTGCAGCCCAGTGGCCAGTACTCCGATCGTCTCATTTTGCTTAGCTTTGAGCAGCTTGGCAAGAATTTGGCAAATGGAATTTTCTTTGTTGATGGAAAGGCTTATTCAAGTGCAACTCTTCCACCCGCGGTCTACATCTCGAATTCAAGTGGAGTTCAGCTTGAATTAAGAAATTTTCCACTGAGCAATGACAATCAAATAGTACTTCGCTACTACCTGGTGACGGCTTCATGCACCAGTCAGGTTGTGCTGGATAAAAAGAACAATACAGCAGTGCTGCAGTACCCGAGCGAGGAGATTCGAGCCAAACTCTCGCTGGCTGAGATGGTCTGTGCACAGCTTTTTACCATAAACGAACCAGGGTGGTTCTTTGAGTTGAAACTGGGTGATATCACTTCGTTGCCCAATCCGGCCGATTCGATAACTATATTTCAAGTGCGTGGCTCGAAACTTGATCTAAGCTTGAATGTGGTTGCACCGTACTTGATGTACTTGAACACCGTTCACAGCTACTTCACCACCAACCAGACTTTGGTGATCTATGACTCACCTTATGGATCGGCTCAGAAGAAGGATTTCAAACCACCCGTTATGGCGCTTACTAAAAGTAAATACGGTTTTTGTTTGAGTTTTGCGGTTAAATTTATTGTGTCTTACTGTGTGAATAGGTGCCAGCTATGAGTTGTCAGATACGACTCCCAGTGTTCCGGTGACGATTGAGCCAAACACGGATAAGCTAATATTCACTGCCTACACTTTGTCGCCCAGCAAACGCGTCCGCGTTAAGTTTGGCGATGATTTCGTGAAACTGGACAAGAAGATGGTGGTCTCGGTCTACGACACCGACATGAGTGGAACTCCTCCCATCGCGGTTCTCAATCAAACTCAAAGCTTGCCACCCGCAATCGACAGCAACTTGCCTATGATCCGTATCGAGTTTGAAGGTCTTCAGCAAAAGTTGACCTTTACCTTGCAACAAGTGGATGCAGCACATTTGCACTACATCACTGATGTCTACAATAGCACATTTGATTTGAACCAAACTGGTCTCACCGAGCCGTGTTCATGGTTGGTTTCCCAGGATCAATCGGCCAAGCAAGTTGTGATCAATCCAACTTTTATCGAAATTCCTCATGATATATCGCTTAAGCTTACCAAGTTGTCTCCTGACAGCACTGACACAGTCACTATCAATGGTTTGTTGTGTTTTGAGTTTTTTGAATTATACCTAATTTATGTCATGTAGGTCCTATGAAGCAAGCTTACCTGCCTGACATTAATTTGTCGTCTCAGTCAGCCTACCTGATTCAACTGACTTCCACTGATCCAAAGAAACCATCTAATGAACCACTGCATGTTATGTTCAGTAAAAAACCCAATCTATACCAAGATCAAAACATTGTAACCAAGGATGACACGATTAAATCACCCAACTACCCTGGTTTCTATCCACTTGGACTCACTCAGAATTGGATGTTCAACAAGTCGGTGGATAGCAATAAGTCGATTCAAGCTCTCATGACTGTTCATGATCTTCAACTTGTTGGTATGTATATTATTTTGAATTCGTTTATTAGGGTCGCGGTTCTAAACAGCTGTTTTTTTTCTTGTCACAGATGATCACAAATTGGAAATCTTCGGCCCGAATAGTTTGAAGTACGATTCGAAGACCGATCTGACGCGTACGCCTGATGCGGTTATTACTTCTGCTGTGGTAGTCACTCTTACAACACCACTCAACACGACTTTTCCATTCAAAACTACTGGTCACGGATTCGATCTTCACTTCAACGAGTTCAGCTGTGGTGGACTGATTGATCCTGCCAAGGACAAGACGTTTAGCTTCGATCACACCAAGGCAGACAAGACAACTACTCGTTGCATTTGGCAAGTAGTGAGCCCTACCAAATCTGGCTACTTCAACGAAACGTTCCTTCGAATCAATGTCACTCTTGGCTCTCAATTGGACAAGAATAAGGCTAGAATTCAAATTCTAGACGCAATCAGTCTCCGTCCCCAGGAAACTCACTTTGCTAAGTGCCGCAAGTTTGGCCACAGAAACATTACTACTGGAGTGAGTGCGGATAAACTTGAGAACTACTGTCCGTACCCAAACAAAACGGTTGGATTCTTTGAGGGATCGATCAATCAAGCGATTATTGTCTACGACTATGGAGCATCATTTGATACTAAAACTAACTTTTCTATCTATTTTACTGTCGAGGCACAAGGTAGGATTCTTTTCTAAAATTGTTTTAATTTTGCTAACTTGTTACTCTTTAGCTTGCGATCCCAAGATTACAAAATATACAATAAACACATGCCGAAGCACGGATCGGTGTATCACTCCACTGATGGCGTGTGATACCGTCAACGACTGCGGTGATGGATCCGACGAAATGTACTGCAGTGGCGCGGTACCACCCCCAGTGCCACCTCAACCTAGCGTTTCTGGCGGTGGAGGTAAACCTTATTCCTTATTTACATACACATACCTCATTCCTGGCTTTGTGTCACATGATGCTATTTTGGTGTTGATTGCTTGATCTGTTTTGGCATTCTATTTCTGTGCTTTTGATTATTCTCTCTTTCTCTTCTGATGACGGTCTTGGATTGTTCATTGGTTTGGGCTGGTTTTGGTAAGGGATTGTCCATGAATCATGTGACTCAAAAGTGGCAATTTGCATTATCCCCCTCCCCTCTGTGTGTCTATTTTGAAGAAGTATCAGAAAATTTACGCTTCGGCGAATCACATGATTCATGGAACCATCCCTAAAGGTGTTATTTCCTGTGGCTTAAATGTGCAAGCTTGTCTCTGTCTAGCTTCTTCCCCATTTTTATCCCTTTCACCCACAATGGCAGATTTTAACCCTAACTCAACTCGATTAATTTCTCCCCCACTCTCTCCCCCTTCGAATTTCTCGAACTTTCGCTATCTCTCTCTCTATCTCCTTCTTGGTGATGATGAAGTGAGCGTGGCGGTGGCGGTTCTGGTCCTGATGCCGGCGAGTGCCTTGCTCGCCATAGTGGCCTACGTCTACCTGACCCCGGTGGTGATGCGCTACGTTCGTCGTGCGCCCTACTCCCGTCTCACCGACCCCTACGACCTCAACTGATCATGATGATGATAATGTCGACTCAATTTGATTCTATCTTATTAATCAACTTAAATCTATCAAATCGATTCTAACTAACCAACAAGTGCTCTTTACTTTCTCTCTCTCTTAATTATCTGCCTCAATAGCATTTCTCACTGCTATTATCTCAACCACTCAACAAGTAGCAATAATAATAATAAATTAATGTATATGTATATGCATGTGTGTGTGATAATCAATAGCTAAAACATTATTGACACACATGAAAGCGCAATCCTACTTGGCAACAAGTACACTTGTTTCCTTCTTTCATTTTCCCCCTTCCCTAGCCATCCGAGTCCGTTCAATCTCACTCTTTATCCGTCGCTATTTTGACTCAAAGTGACATTAATGATCACTATATAGACCTTTTTGGATTAATTAATGTGGTGTTATTATTTTTTGATGTTTCAGTGAACACGTGGGTCGTTCTCTTTGTTCTAATGCCACTCGGCGGGTTGCTTGGAATCCTCGGCTGGATCTATCTGCCCGATCTGATCGGACGTGTCCGTCGTGGTCGCTACTCTGAGTTCCGAGATCTCTCTGAAGTCTCTTAAAAAAATATTCTGGCTCATCTCTAACAAAATCATCTTTTCTTACTCACTTCAATTACGCGCAATCGCCATTTTGTTTATCTCTTTTTGTTTTTCTTTCTTCTCTTTTCTTCTGTTGTATACTATCTTATATATCTTGATTTTGTCTAATATCTTCACACCCACAAACACTGTAATATTATATATGTTATATGATGGTGATAATCACTCTCAGAGTTATATTATAAATTGCTTGCGCAATCATCAATATTATTATTAATATATCCTGCCTTGGTTTCTTTTTCTTTATTTTCGTGGTTTATTTTATATTTACAGTATATTACATTTTAATATACTTTTGTTTTTCTGTTCTTTCAGTTGCTTTCACTTGATTATTTTCAATTTATTATATTATTATAAATAAATATATCTTTTGTTTTGTGATGAATATATTCTATCTTTATCATCATTTTGTCAATTTGGTGAGAAAAATGTTAACCCTCTGATGTCATCGCTTCCCATGAGACCATGTTAGAGTGATGTTTTGAGTTATGCATTAATGTGTGCAATATGAGTGTCCAATATGGCGAATACTTGGCATATAAAATAAAATAGTATCTAAATGCACCATAGCTTTAGACTAATCATGAGTCACATTCAGGTGGTATATTAACTTGACTCGGTGGCACTGTTCTTTCATCGCAATGTGAAGACGTGATGAGACTCAACTACGGTCTTCTGGTACTCTTGCTTGCTCTCGGTAAGTAGCTTATTTTGCAAATAAATTTGTCTAAATATAAACATATCAAAATGTAATTAAAGTTCTTTTTAAGAGAGTTTTTAATGCAAATGCATTAAAATGTTATAATTGCTATTGTTTTTAATTTTAAACGTTTTTATATATTTTAAAGGTTAAATAAATTTTCACTTATTTGACTTTGTGTTGTATATTCAAAATAAATCTTCAATTTGCATCTGTTAACATTGAGTAAACTTGATTAAATTAATGTTGCTAATGCTAATTTATTTGTTCTACTAATTTCAAGTATAGTTGAGATAACAATATTTATCCTACTAATAAATATAGTTAAGTTAATACAGAATATTAAGAAAACATTTTCAGTAACATAAATCTTACCCCTCTCTTACTCAACTGAATGTTTTTTGGGAAAAAAATTAAAATCTTTAACAATAGATTTTGATAGATTAAAATTTGCTATCGATATTTATGTAAATTGTTTCTAGTTTGTAAGCAATGTTGTTATTGAGAAGCTTAACGGTTAATTTAACTATTGCTCTAAACTTAACAAGCATTTTTGTTCGGGAACTTTCTCTTACACTGGTTTGTGTTGCGGCCACTTTCAAGATCAGTAACACAAATCAGTGTATGAGAAAGTTTCCGAAAATGTTGGTTAAGTTTAGAGCCATAATTTAACCCAATCTGTGTCCACTGTGCAGCATCGGCGAGGGCGGTGGAGAATGGTCAAGCTGAGAAGAAGCAGCTAGAATTGGATTTGGATCTAGATGTTGGTAGCAATGACAAAGAAGGTCGACATGGATGGTATCCAAGACCACCACCCGTTCAACCTTTACCCCCGGTTCAACCACCTCTGCCACCGCTAATTCCCTTTCCACCCCATCCCCACCAGTGTCGAGTAATCGATGCACTCAACAAGGCCAAGGCAAAGTTGCTGCAGTCTCTACAGACGGCACGAGCCTTGTGCCAGGAGTCGTTTGTTCTGGAGAAGCTCAACATTCGACTGAACGGACTGGCTTACCACTACGGTGCCAGGTGCCAGGCACCGGGCGCGCCCTTCAAAAAAGACGTTATCAAGGAGCAACAGCAAAATGTGGTGCAAGCTCTTCTCGCGCAACGTCGCGATAACATGGACAAGAAAAAGCAACAAGAATAAGAATAATAGCAAAACACACACACTTTCCCATTCATTCTCACTACCCAACGGTGATTTCAATAATGTTAGTATCATATAATATGTCATATAAAAATAGATTGTTTTAAAAAAATTTACAAATGAATAAGAATAAAACAAATTGTAATTAGATTGCCTGAAACAAAACTGAGTTCTCTTGTTTTCTTTGGTTCAAATTGAACTTCAATCGACTTGTCAAGAATCGGTCATTCGTTCTTTTTGAATCATTGGAAACACATAGAGGTAGACAGCAAAGTAGATGAAGATGAACTGTAAATTAATAAAATTTGATAGAGTTTATAACACTTTACAAATGTTACCTTCAAGAAAGACTCTTTGGTGACCACGCCAGTGAGTGAAACAACGTATCCAAGTCGGTTCTTGGTGTGCAAGTTCTCGTAGCTTGTCATGTACTTGAGTTTGAGTCGAAACTGTTTGCGGGTAATATAACGCTGTAGAGCTGGAATGAATCGAGCGGGTTGTGGAATTACTGAGGTTAGGTTGGCTAGAGGCCAAAAGCTAAACAGCATTGCTACCGCTTGTAGAATGAGTGCCAAGAAGAGTGTAGTTCGTTCAAACGATCTTAAAGGGTAGAAATAAAGGTAGAGAAAGGCGAAAGCGTTCATCGGTACATTGGTGCCCAGAAAGAACAGTAGCACCCGTGACCAATGTGAATCGCCAATGGTAAGTAATAAGCTTTGAGTGACGCTGGAGTGATCTCGGTAGAACAGTGCCAACTTGCCTCGTTGAGCCAGGTGTTCGTAACGACGCATTGAGTGAGCCATCTCTCTGTACATCCGAGCAAAGGTGTTTGAAATGAGCACTAAAGTGAAAGAACCTACGCACAGTACTTCGTGAAGCATTATTACTAGAGCAACAACAAAAATCATATCAAGCTGGAATATTATGTTCAATAAAAGATTTTTCCGTAGATTCCATAGTTCCACTTGATACTTCATTGATGCCATGAATGAAGCGATAACTTATAATGGATTTGCAGGATTATTTCTGATTTTAGTTTTTACTACATAACTATACTTACCAAAGGAAGGTAAAGCCACTGCTGAAACACAGCCAATGATGGTACTATATCGAAGTACAGAGATTCGCCCTCTCGGTGACATCACTTCAAAGTACTTAAGTGGCTTTAAAAATCGAAATCGCCGTGTCACCTTTGTTCTTTTGAGTACAATTGAAATCAACAGATCAAGCTTGCTTGAGCTTGACTCGATGATTCTCTGGTTGGCGTAGCAAAAATCTTGAAAATTGCTCACCACCAGTTCGTAGGCCAAGTTCCACGAGGCACAATGAGCGTGCACATAGCCGTAATTGCAGTAAATGCCAAAGCTAAGCATTAGTACGTAACACACCACCATGTGTTCATTAAGTAGATGACTTCGGTGTATAAGGTATGCCGTGGGATCCAACTCGAACCAAGTGTAATGCTTATTGTGTACCACAAAGTACCCTACCAGTACAAGTCGAAGTTGTTCTAAGATGCAGATCATAGTAATTCGATCATACCGAAGTTTTCGTTGTGCAGAATCTTCATGACGAATTTTATAGATTTCACTATAGTAAATTGAAAAAAGCCAATTCAATGACTGAGAAGTAATTTCTCCTAGTTTTTCCATCGTTTTTTGACGTCTTGATCATTAAATTGTTTTTTAAGTAAACTTTCAAATAAAACAAATCAAGTAGCTATAATAAGAAAAATTTAAATTCTAACATAATTAGTGGACTTTTTCCATTTTTTTGTAAAAAAATTCTTTATAATAAAGAAACAAGTTTTAATTGAAAAATCAATTTTGGAAAAAAACTTTAGTAACTATAGTAATTGTGCTGGAGAAGAATTATTAACTCAAATAATTAAAAACAATTACATATAAATTCTTTTTTTGTTGCACCAAAAAACAAATTAATAATTAAGTTTTATCTAGCCTACGTAGGCATAATCAATAATTGTTTTCAAAAACTGAGAGTTATTTCTCACCACCTGTGAGTCATTATTTTAAAAATAACATTTATTTAATTAAAAAAAGAATTTTGTTTAATACAAACAACAGCAACAATTTTATTTTTTATTATTATTTATAAAAGTTATTCATATTAATATTAATTCAAATTAATCTGAATCATTGGAAATACAAACATGTAGAATGCACAGTAGAGGGCTAGAAACTGAAATTAGATTAAAATGGTTATTACTATGATTGCTATCATTCGTTTAGGTAGAGATCGCAGGAAAAACCATTTTTCTATAAAGAACAATACCTGGTAAGCATAGGAAAGTGGCCTCGGAAACTATGTCAAAGAAAAACTGTTGTCATTTTGCCACAAAGTGGAGTTTCAATAATTTTTTTCAGATTTTATCTACAGAAAATAAGCTTTCTTTGATTGTAAATAAGTTTTTGAAAATAAAAAATTTTTAGAGTTCTGACAAAAAATTTAATTAGCAGGTTTTAATTTTTTCTGTCTCTTATTCCAGAAAAACTTTGATTTTTGTTTTCATAATTTGATTGTATGTTTTATTTAAAAATTACTAATTTAACTTTTATTTTTGGGGAGAAATTAGAATTAGTTCTTGGATTTTGCTTTCTGATGCCACTTTCCTATGCTTACCAGATAATGTTCTTTCTTTTCGAGTTGGTTTTCCTGCGATGGCTAGTTTAGGACAAGTCTTACTTCACAGAATGCTTTTTTGGTGATCACTTTACCCACTGAAATCTTGTAGCCAAGTGGCTGGGTGGAGTGGATACTTTCGTAGCTAACTTGATACTTGAGTTTGAGAGTTATGACTTGGGTGAGTTTGTTCTGAAGAAATGGAATCAACTGACCCGGACGGCGAGTTGCCTCTCCAAGTTGTGCCAATGGCCAAAAAGCAAGCAACAGTGAAGCGCCTTGCATCATTACAGCGCCTGACAGAAGAAGTAGCTCGAACGGTGGCAAAGGGTAGAGAGCAATGATGATGAACAGTGAGACATTGATTGGAATGTTGATAGTGATGAACACCATGAGCATACGGCCAAGGTATCGATCACGACTTGAATCCAGTAGATTCTTGGTTACTCGAGTTAAATCGCGATGCAGTTGAGCCAACCGATTCAGAGAGTGATGCCCTTCGCGTTTGATTCGTCTGGCCAACTCTCGGTAGATTCGTTCAAATGTAATCGAGATGATCATGAACATGAAGAGAAACACGCCAAATAACTTGAGAACATTGTAGACTATCATGGCTGCTAAGAAAATGTCTACTTGAAAGACAATTTGGGTGAGAAACGAACGCTTGTTTTTCCACAGAAGAAAGTGGTAGTAGACTGAGCCAATACTCACCACACCAACTGAAATTTAAAACGATTATTATTTATCATATAAATCAAGTATTTTCACAATAGTTTGTCAACTTTATTTATTGCAATTATTGATTTTAAAATACTTGTATAGCTTGTCTTCGAGTAAACATTTTTTTAAATGATACAACATGATAAGTGGATGTAAATGTAACTTTTGGAAACTAATTTATTTTGTTGCTATTACTGTTACTATTATTATTGTTGCTTTAAAAATAATTTTTACAAGAGGGCTAGCGCTAAAACGCCGCTTTGGCGACGACTTTCTTGTAAAAAAATACAGTATTGTCTCAAGTTTTACTTTCTTCACTTTTCACACCGAGCCATTGTAAGGGGCTGTACTTTAATTACGTTATCAAAAAGTCATGATTCGGCAACAAAGTTCCCCAGGTCAAAAGGTTTTTATAATTCGAAGGAATATGCAAAAATTCGAATCGGTTAGGAATTTTAATCACAACAGTGAAAGTTAGATTCGAATTGGTGACGAATTCGAATCACAACAACACTACTTTTACTGTGCTTAACGGATTCCAATTTGTTAAGCATAGTAGAAGTAGCGTAACTCTCACATTACAAAAACGTGGATGGCAGAATACCAAAAATGACAGAACATTGGACATAGAACACAGAAAACTACAACCATATTATTCATTATTATAATATATAGAAGAATTAACTTACTCCAAGACATCATAATTGTGAGGTGGAAAAATCCAATAAGAAGAATATAGCCAAGCAAGCGAACTCTTTCCTCGTTGGACATTTGTTCATAATGTAGAAGTTGGTGTGTAAAATAAACCCGAGAGCAGTCAATTCTGCCTGTAAGAATACGTAACATAACTTGGAGATGAAGTTTGAAGAGTTGCCACGGTTCGGCGTATTGCTCGCTGAAAGCACTATACTTTTGAAGTATTCGCCGATTGGTGGTTTGAAAGTCATCAAAGTTGACCACCACCAGAGTGTGGATGAGACTCCAGTTGACCGAGTCTACCGCAGCCACGTGCCAGTGACTCAGGTAGATGGCAAACCCAACCAGAAGAAGGTAACACTTGATCGAGTGTTGATTGAACAGGTTGCTTCGGTAGATCACAAAGGCCAGATGGTCCCACTCGGCCCAATCCAACCACTCACGGCAGTACCAGATCAGCGAAAAACGTAGTCCAATGATAAAACAACCCAAAGATATGAGATAGTGCCGATAAAGTCGTAGCTTTTGACTCGGTTTGTGACGTGCCGCGTAGATCTCACGGTAGAAGAGGTCAAAATTCCAGCTCAATAGTCGATATGTTAGACGTCGAAAAAGCGAAACAAATTGAAACATGACCTTTTGTTCTTAAGCGTCTATGATATGTAAATTACAGTGATGTTTTAAGGTTCACTTTTCATAGTTTCATTGTTTTGAAGTCTTTACAATGCAAAACTCAAACACTGTATACTTTTCTAATTGTTTCGCTTTTTTCTATAAAAATAATTTTGGTTTTCTTTGTAAAAATTAAAGCAATACAGCAACACCACACCATTAACAAGTTGTAATGCTACATCAAATGTTACAGCTATAACAATAAAATTAATTGTCTTGATAAAAGTATCTCAGATCAAAGTTAAATCAAAATATACTTTGCTGTAACCATATTGCAATGTAGGTTTATTCAAAAAATGAAAAATTTAAAATAAAATTTCAATTATAATTTAAAACATGTAATGAGAACAATTATGATTATTATTGTGCTTGAAGCACTAACCGGAAAAAAATCGATCAAATTAATGGTATGTTTTTGTGCCCGGAAAAATTTCCTAGTAAAAAGTACGTATTGTCACGTAAGTAACACAACAAGAAAATAAGTAAATTTTTTTAATAATAAAAATTTGACTTATTCAAAAATGTTTTAGCAAAAAAGTTTAGTTATAACTATTTCTTTAAAGTGAAAGTAAAATTAAATTGAAAACTAAATTCAAATTGTAAAATTACGAAATCAAAGTTTTAGTTTGTTTCACTCACAGAGTGAGCTGCAAATATATTTACAAATTGTTAAATTTTGCAAATATATTTACAAACAAAAAATTGACTTTGCAAATATATTTGTAAATAATAAATTATTCACTCTGTGAGTGTTAGAACATATTAGTTTAAAAGGTCAATCACATGGTTTCTCTAACTGCGTAACGATACCTTGACTTTATTGAATGATGGCTATGGCAAAAAGTGATAATATTAGATAGAGATGAAAAGATAAAGAGAGAAACGTGTTAAACAACTCTTACCTAAAATTAGTGATGGTAGCAAATCTCAAAATGAAAATGCAAACGTTATTTTTCCAAAAAATCATTACAAGCATAACTAATATGTTTGTTTTGACTTATTTGCTGTTTTGGGTTGAAAATTCACTAATTTTCATATATAAACTTAATTTGATTACCATTTCGCGCGTTGACATCATTCTATTAAGTTTGCTTTTAACGAAAATGCTGACGCTACATACGAGAATAGTTTTGGCTATTGTTCTAGCCATTGGTAAGTAAATTAATAAATTTACTAACTTAATTTTAAATCATTCTTGTGGTGTTTTGATATGCTGTAAATTTAAAATTATTTTTAATTATAACTTATGATTCATAAGTCAAAAGTAGTCTGACTGGAAAAAGTTTTCTAAATAAAATCGAAACTCAACAATTTCAAAAATTTTAAGATTAATTAGGATATTTTGAGACAGGCAAGGTTTAGACATTCAGTTTTGAATTTTAAGTTCAAATATACCACATTTTTTTGAAAAATCAAACTCAAACCCGAAACAATCGGGTTCAAATTAGTCTTAAGTTGGATTTTCAAAATACACTATTTAAATTAAATTTTTAAAAAATTGTTTTATTCTATTATTTATCAGTGAAAAGTCAAATCGTAGATTTCTGTTCTATGTTTATGTTCATGTTCTGGCATTTTTCGTTTTTTCAACAGTTCTCGCTGTTGAAAGCGAGAACTGTGCGCAGAACATTATGCGCAGTAAGATTCGAATTCTTAATCGATTCGAATTTAACTTTCGGTGTTATAATTTGAATTCTTAACCGATTCGATTCTAACTTTTGTTGTTATTTAATTATATATAATTCAAATTTTGAGCCAATTTGATTTTAATTTTTAATTACCATTCGAATTCTTATAATTCGAGTTAAATGTCAGCGACTTTGCCGTTGTTTGACTAATTCTGTAAGTTTCACTAATATGTGATTATAAATAATTCCCAGCTTGCGTGGCACTGGCAAAGGAGAAGAAACAACTGGAAGAGCGGCACTGGGGATACCCACCAGTGTGGGGGAACAGTCACTCGTGCAAGATGGCAGGATCGTTGAGCGCTGTTCGGGGCATTCTCGGTGACCCTCTCAACATAGCCAAATTGAGTTGTCGTGCGGTGGTCAACCTCGAGAAGTCTATCTACAAGATTGAAGCTCTGATTAGCTATCTTCAAAATGGAAAGTGTTCGATCTATGCGCCTAATGCCGATCCGATGGGTGCCTTCAGAGCTGCCACTCTTCTTTCCTGATACTGATTGGATCAAAAGTGATTGAGAATTAAAACTTTGTAATTTAAATTAAAACAAACTTAAAACATGAAACAAATTTCAGTAAAGTTAATTTAGTTATAACTGATTTTTATTGATTTTTTAAATTAAAAATTAGATTGCATTTACAAAAAAATATTTAATAAAAATATAAGAATAATTCTAAAAGTTTGCACCTGCTTTGCAGAATTTTTTAATTAAAATTTAAAATTTTTAAATCTAAGTATAATTTTAAATTTTTAATAAAATTTTTGAATTTTTTGAATTTAAAGAATAATGGCCCGTATTCATCTGTCCCCCCTAAAAGTAAACTTTTGTTAGAATCTAAGAGCGTTCGAGACAGTTAACCTCAACAATATTTCAAACAATATTCTAATTCAATTAAACCAGTCTGCATTAATTAATTTCAATTAAAATATCCAAAGTTAACCCTAAAGAAGACAGATGAATACGAGCCAATATTTCGCAAGTTGCTTTAAAACTGAATATTCTTAATTATTTCTCGAAAATCAATAAAAACGAAATTTTTCGAGTTTAAAAAGAAAAATCAAAATCTATTTTAAAATTTATTAATTTTTTTCTAGATTAATACTAACAAAAGAACACAACCTAGTTTGAAAAGATAGTTTCGAACTTTCGAGTTTAAATTTTCAACTCAAGTCAGGATTAATGCATTATTTTATACTTTTTATTTAATTTTATTTTGGTTTAAAATCCTAATTTTTAGATTTAGAGAAAAGTTCTAAATTGAAAAAAAATATAATTTAATTTGGCGCCATTTTGTTGGCTATAAATTTAAAACACCATCCGTTAGGCACACCGTTATTTAATGTTGCACGTTGCGTAACGGTCTCTGTGGACGGTCCACCTCTGCTGTGTGTCTCTGTTGACATTTGTTTGCGTGTGTATGCTTGCGTCAGGTTGCACTGCTACTGCAGTCTTTGAGTAGTAGAGAAGTTTGAGTGGCGCGCGCGCATCTTTATCCGATCGGACTCCGCCGTGTACTCAGCCTCACCAAATAAAACCTTCAGCTCTCCTTGCCACCACTTTTCTCTCTGCACCCGCCACTGGTTCTCCCACCAGCTGCATCCTTCCATCACTGACCTATCTCTTCACTAGGTACACTATTCGATCGTTTGCTCTTGGACTTATCAACTTGTATATACTTATTGATTTTGGATATATCTCACTTAGACTTCTTCTTCCACTGTAACGATGGCCAAATTCAGCTATCTGCCCGCCGATGTGCAGGATGAACTCCGTAAGACTGCGGATGCGATTGTGGTGCCGGGAAAGGGAATTCTCGCTGCTGATGAAAGTACCGGTAGGTGTCATGTTTGGGTGTTAACTCCGGTGTACTCATTATTTGTCAAAAAAGATCATTTTGGTAAAATACCATAAATCAAGTGTTTATTTTATTAAGTGTTTGCGGAATTTTACAAAGGGGAAAACTGAGGAAAGTAAATCAAGGTCAGCTCAAAGGTCGACTTTATTAATAATTTTATTAAACTTAAGTTTTCCTACTTTTGTCAACCTTGAAATAATATGGTATCAATAATTCTGAATTTTAGTATTTAGTTTTTATGGTGAAGTTGAATGATGCAATAGAGCTATGTTGTTTCGCTGATTCAATTTCAACTGGTTTAATTGTAATTTGTAAGTTTTTAATTAGTTAAAAGATTTTACTTTGCACAGGTGTTTCTTTGTACACTATGAAAAAACTCATTTATGTTTTTTTGTTTAAGTTGAGTGATGCAATCGAGATGTTATCATTATTGTTTTATATAGGCATATTTTTTAAAGTTTATTTTTCATTTTTGGTCGTAATTTTAGCTCTAGTTAAAAAATTATTAGATTCTGAATTCTCTTTGATTTGTGTATATTTAAGTTGAATATTGAAATAGTTGAAATGTTGAAGCTTCAATTTTCAAAATTCTTTATCAGTGACACTTGTCAATGGTTTTGTTTTTGTTTCTAAACTAATTAAACGAAAATTTTTCTTTTTAATTGGTTAGCTACAATTGGCAAGCGTTTTGCGGACATCGCCATCGAGAACAATGAGTCGAACCGTCGGGCTTACCGACAGCTCTTGTTCACCACCACTGACATGGAGAAGTACATCTCGGGCGTGATTCTCTTCGACGAGACCGTTCACCAGAAGGCGGACGATGGCACTCCGTTTCCCGAGTTGCTCCAGAAGCGTGGCATCATCCCAGGCATCAAGGTTGACCGTGGTGTGGTCACACTGCAAGGCACCAATGGGGAGAGCACCACCCAAGGCTTGGATGACCTCACCAAGCGGTGCCAGGAGTACTACAAGGCCGGGTGCCGCTTTGCCAAGTGGCGCTGTGTGTTGAAGATCTCCGAGGATGAACCATCACAGTTGGCCATCTTGGAGAACGCTAACGTGCTGGCTCGCTATGCCTCCTGCTGCCAGCAGGTATTTTCGTGATTCTATCACTCTCTATTTAACTTGTCGATTTTTCCAGGCGCGCATCGTGCCGATTGTCGAGCCAGAGATTCTTCCCGATGGCGCTCACTGTTTGGAGCGTTGCCAGAAGGTGACCGAGAAGGTTCTGGCCGCTGTCTACAAGGTAGGTGTTTTTCAAAATCACAAAACCGAGACGAATTTTTTCTTTTGATACTAATTATAGCCAATTTTTACAAAGCGTTGTCTGCCTCTAAAAACGGTGGCAAAGCTTTCAAGATATCATAATTTGAAGGATTATGTAAAAAAATTGAATGGCAATAAAATTTGAATCATAGCAAAGAAAGTCAGATTCGAATCGGTTAAGACTTCGAATCACAACTGTGAAAGTTAGATTCGAATCTATGATGAATTCGAATCACAACAACAAAAGTTTGATTCGAATCGATTAAGAATTTGAATCACAATAGTGAAAGTTAGATTCGAATTATAACAAAAATAAGATTTGAATCGGTTAACAGTGGAAGTAGCTTAACTTTCACAGTACAAAATTGTAGCAGAAAATTAAAATTGACAATAAAAAACTACCACCATACTTGCTATTAATATAACAAGAGATATTTTTTGCTTTGCTCTTTGCAACCCTATCTAAATAGGCACTGAATGATCACAACGTGTATCTGGAGGGCACACTGCTGAAGCCTAACATGGTGACCGCTGGGCAATCGTTCCTCGGGCCACCACCCGCTCCAGGTGACAATGCTCGTGCCACGGTGACCGCTCTGTCGCGCACAGTGCCCGCTGCCGTGCCGGGCATCGTTTTCCTCTCGGGCGGTCAATCCGAGGAGGAGGCCTCGGTCAATCTGAATGCAATCAACCAGTTTCCGGGCAAGAAGCCGTGGGCTCTCACCTTCAGCTTTGGTCGCGCTCTGCAAGCATCCGCCATCAAGGCGTGGCAAGGCAAGCCGGAGAATGTGCAAGCTGGCCAGCAAGAGTTTGTGGCTCGTGCCAAGGCCAACAGCGAAGCCTCGAAAGGTGTCTACACTGGTGGTGTGGTGGGTGCCGCGGGCAACCAGGATCTGTTTGTCAAGAACCATCAGTATTAGAGATCAATCAGTTTCCATTGGCGATGGACCTCCACAGTGGAGTGTGCAGTGTGGTGTGTAGTTACTATCTAGTCTAGTTGCATGGTGGCATATTATACGTGCGAATTATTTTTCAAACTATATTCAATATATATATTTTAGCCAATTATTATAACACACACAAACAACGACTATCATCATACCCTTTTAGTATTACAATTGCCTTAGCAGACATAAATTTTTATTTTTGTTGTCCTTTTCCGTGTCTTTGTGTGTATTATCAAAAATTCAATATGATTTTTCAGATCACAAAATAAACGTGTGACGTTTGTTAAAAAAATACTCGATTTATATTTTTGAAAAATGGAATGGAAACGCGTACTGACAACAATTTGATTTAAAGTTTTTTGTAACGTTATCTCTGGAGGGTCTCTTGTTGACATGTGACACACGTGTGTATGCTGTCAGTTTATTGGCGATTTACTTCAATTCTCACATGGAAAACTCGAAATCTTGCTCGTGTAAAGGTTTGTGTTTGATACTATAATTGATTTAGAGTAATTGGTGATCTTCATTAGGCATCCGAAAGTGTTTCTTCTGTGATGAAAATTTTAATAATCGCACCGATCCTCTTGCTGGCTTGAAACAGTTTGTCTACTGTGCCGATTGTGGCAACAAAGCTTTTGCATCTGGTTTTATTGAGACTCACCAACAATCGGGACATGTTGATCCGGAGAATCCCGAAGAGATGATTACGATAGATGGTGTTTTTCTTCAGTTGGACGCACTGACTGAGGATGATGAGCTCGAGTTGTTGCAATCATGCCAATCAAATGACTGGGTCGATTCACAGTCCGGACGGCGAAAGCAGGATTTTGGTCCGAAGGTTAATTTTAAGAAACAAAAGGTTAATTTTGAGCCATTTCACGGATTGCCAACGAGAGATATGAAGGTACTGGAACGGGTTAAAAATAGGTTGAAGAGATGTGAAGATTGGTCTAGATTTGCCTCGATCACCAATGATGTTGTAGATGATCAAAATGAGAGTGTTTTGCATAACTTTCAAACGGTTGAAATCTGTCATCTTGAATATTGGTAAGTGTTTTTAGGTAACTTAAATTAACCATAACTTTATTAGAATTTGTTTTAAATTAACCTTACCAAAAGTAGTTCAAATTGACTTCGAGCTTAGATCTGTTTCTGTCTATCACTTTGTTTCAACTAAAAACTTACACTGATTTTACGTGAGTGTGAGAGCAAATTGTAGACATTCAAGATAGATAACTTAATAGCAGAAAAATAAAAAGTAGAATTTATCAACAAACTTTTAAAAAATTGGTAATCTAAAATTTAAATAAAAACATTTAGTCCTGAACGAGGCTCATCAATCGATCCACATTTTGACGATTTTTGGATCTGGGGCGAGCGTCTAGTCACGTTCAACCTTCTCTCCACCACCATTCTCAGCCTAACCACCCCTGACCTACCATCTTATCTAATTCAAATTATCTGTCCCGCAAGATCGATTTTGGTTCTCTATGGTATAATAATAGTGTGTTGTTTATATACTTTGGTTTTTGGTTAATTATGGTTTGGTTTTGGAAGGCGACGCAAGGCATCGATACCATCACTCGATCCGTCGGTGTGACATCACCTCACGAAGACTTGCAGTCACCTACCGAGAGTTGCCCGCCAAGTTTATGAATCACTCCACGGAAGAGTTTGCAAAGTTTGGACGGAGATTCTTGGAAAAAGCTCAAGTTCGATTGTGAACAAAAAATAGTAAAATGTTTTTTTTGCACTTTATTACGCGTACCTTGTTCTGAGACGGCGCTAAAGTGTAACATAAAAAAAGTTAGAATCAAATTGGTTTAAAATTCGAATCATAACAACGAAAGTTAGGTTAGGTTAGTGATTATGAGTTTGAATCTTAGTGTGAATGCTCGGTAAATGTGGCAGAAAACGAATCTTCTATATATTAATGAATAATATGGTCATGGTTTTCTATGTTTTATGCCATTTTTTAATGTCATTTTTCATTTCTGCTACTCTTTTATACTGTGAGAGTTACGCTACTTCCACTGTGCTCATGTTAACCGATTCGAACCCAACTTTTGCTGTAATGATTCGAATTTAACTTTCACTGTTGTGATTCGAATTCTTAATCGATTCAAATCTAGTTTTCTTTGTTATGATTCCCATTTGATTCGAATTTTGTGCATAACCTATCGAATTCTCATTCAATTTGATTCGAATTTGAACTTTTCTAATTTTCATTCGATTCGAATTATGAAAACTCGAAATTGACCTCGGCAGTTTTGCCGCTGCCGCTAAAGCACCGTCTACTTCTTGTAAAAAAGAAACAATAAACATTGAACATTGAAACCCACGACCATACTTTTCAAGAATTAAAGCGAGTGCACTTAATCTTCACCAGATGGCAGGCTAGGTCTAAAAAAATATTTGTTCAATTGGAAGCGCAAGATTCGGTAGGTGTGATCGTTTTCTTCTATTCAAAAATCTATGATAAATAGGGTTGTGTGTATATATAAAATTGTTAAATGTTAATTATTTTTGTACATTATTCCATCTTTCTTATTCTTTTATTTTTAATTTTGTGTCTCAAATTTTTATTTGGTCTCGATTCCAAATCGTACGGATTTCAGTGTTAAGCCGCCAATTACAATACATAGATGACAATATATGCAAATCCACACGATTTAATGGCGACACCTAATATCTTTATATAAAGCATGTTATGACAATGTGACGGGGAAAATGAAAAAGAAATAAAAAACTTATTACTATTTAGTGCTACTAAATGGCATTATACAGCCGGGCAAACTATAGTATATATTGTAAATAAGTGTATTTAACATTATTATTGGTTACATTTAGTTTGTTTTATTTATTGTGAGTGTGTGTGTTAATCCAAGTGAGCAAATGAGAGTCTTCAATATTATTATACACTTAATCCACGAAAGATTTTTCGCCTGTCTGGCCTATCATCACTATGGTCACAAATGCTGCATTTGTCGCCTTTCTCTCTCTCTTTCTTCTCCTTCTCTCTCTCTCTCTCTCTCTCTCTCTCTCTCTCTCTCTCTCTCACCGTGTTGGAATCTTTTCTCGGTGAGTGGTCTCTTTGTTCTCACTTCTAGTTCAATTTCGCATTCATTGCCAGGGTGAGAGAGAGAGATGGTGGGAATAAGAGTTACTCAAGAATGGCAACAAGAAAGACTGAGGGAGAAAGTGAAAGAAAAATTGAACCAAACAATCGTGGCAATGAGAGAGAGAGAGAGAATAAAAGTGAGAATTAGAGAGGATATGCAAGAGAGAAATAGAAAACAAACATGTAAAGAGTAAGAGTGAGAGAGAGAGAGACGCCAGTGGTGTTTGTTGTCCAATTTGGCGTTCGGGAATTGAATGGAGAATCATCGGGCCCGATGCATTCTCTCTCTCTCTCTCTCTCTCTTTCTCTCTCAGCCAGTGTAATGCTAATTTAATGAACATAATCCCTTTTCTATTAGTAGTCTTGGTCGTCTCGCCGGAGACACCACCAAACAAAAAAAGACGGACATGTAGAAGTATATACCGTGCCTCTTCTTCTTCGTTTGATTTGATTGCACTCGGTTGTTCTTTTTCTTTCTTTCTCTTTACTCTCATTCTTACACTTTTCCTTTTTCTCTCTTTCTCTCATGTACTCTCTTTCCCGCATTCTATCTCTGTCTCTCTCTCGCAAACACACATTTTCACTCTTCTATTCATTTCTTCTCATTTATTTATTCTCTCCTTTTCTTCACTCTCTCATTTTCTCTCTCTCACACACACTTTTTCTCAGTTCACTCTCTCTCAATACTTTTCTCATTTATCTACTCATTCTTTTCTTTACTTTCTCACTTCTCTTTCTCATTTTTTTTATTTCTCTCTCTCTCTCTCTCTCTCTCTCTCTCTCTCTTTCCTTGTTCTAGAGAGCCCAATGACCCAAAACCGAATGGGAATTGTAACACCACCGAAAAAAGTTTGTTTTCGTTTTTTGCTTCTTTTTTCTTTATATATTTCTTTATTCTCTTGTCTTACATCTCTAGTTTTTGGTTTGGTTTTCTTCTCTTTGGTATTCTTCACTTTGACCATTGATACTCTTGTTCTCTCTCTCTCTCTTTTCTCTCTCGCTCTCTCTCTCTCTCACTCTCTCACTCTACATCTCTATCGTTGTAACACCGGGTTACAGTTCTCCCATGGGATTTGATGAGTTGGTGGTTTGATACTATCAGGAGATGAAAACAATTCCAAAGTTTTAACGGAAAGTTTTGATTTGTTTATCCGAATTATTCTTTTGTCTGTAGATGCCGATGGCTTATTTTTTCCCCTTTTTCGTTTGTTAAATTGTAAATTGTAATTGTTTATTTATAATTAGCAGAGCGAGAGGCAGCTTTGCTGCAATACACTCTTCCATTTGTCTCGTTTAAAATGTTAAAAGTTTGCTTATATAAGCATTATCACAATTTTATCAATTTAACTAGCCTTCTCTCCCAATTATAATGTATATATAAGTTTAGCATAACGCCATCTGGTGGTACTCAAGTGAGCTTTTATGACTTTCGGTTTTATCCGATCACAACATGTTTTATATATAGGTAGATTCCTCGTTTATGTATCCAACGGTAAAAATAGCGTTAAACATAGTAAGTATAAGTAAAAAATAATGATTAATTAAGATAAATTAGATACATTGTTAAAAATACCGTCTGGTTATAACCCAACATTAAGCCAGGCTTAATTTAAGCACGTTTCTGGTTATAACTCGACAAGTCTTTGCAATAGACTTTCAATTTAAAAATGTAAGTTTATATGAGTAAACATTTTAGAAAATTAACGCTTATAATCTGATTTTTTAAATTGTAGAGTTATAAGCCAACCTTTCTTACCTTAAAAGTTGGTATTTTTGAAATGGACAGGTTATAACCAGAAACGTGCTCAATGTCAGGTTATAACTAAACATTATTTTTAACAGTGTAGAAATTAATTTTTTAAATCTTTCATTTTTTCCTCTCTCTCTCTCTCTCTCTCTTATGTTCAGTACAGAGTTGCGAATAAAACATAAATGAGAAAGTCACAAACTACGCGACAATTTTTACTATTTTTAGTACAAAAAGCGTGACTAGGTAAAAAGCAAACCGAAGTCAGCATTCAAGTCTATGAGTAAAATACATTAGTTACGTTCTTTGTGAATTGCTCATTTATGTTTTATTCGCAACTCTGGTTCAGTATGATACAATAAAATAAACTTTAATCGAATTAACACTTTGAATAATAAACTAGCCGTTTATACCAGATGGACTGTTTCATGGTGTCCACCTCTTTAGCCTTATACTTGTTGACCAAGTGTTGATCCACAGAGTTTCGTGCGCTGGCAAGGCACACCGAAGGCTCGATGGTGAGTGCTCCGGTGGTCCACTTGATCACAAATAACACCTCACTTCCGAGGTTGATTGAATCTTGAATGTGGTGGATATACCAGTGGACAACCTTGTCATCCCTCTCGTCCTCAATAAAATCTTTGTCTTTCTTCGCTTTCTTGAACGCTTCCGATTCGGAGGTCCGCGAAAGTTGGTCAATCTTTCGATACCAAGCCTCACCCTTGAGTTTGCTTCGAGCAGTGTGGCTATAGGTTTGCACCAAGAACTTGTCCACCATTCGTTTGGTGCCGGAAATGCCCATACATTGTGATGGAATGGATGTCACTAAACCAGTCTTCCATTTGACCTTTGTATATTTAATAACAAATGTGTTTAATTAGTTATTTTTACAAGAGAGCTGGTGTCGTCTCGAATTGGCATAATTCTAAGAGTCATGCAAAAAATTGAATCGAATCGAGTGAGAATTGGAATAGTTCTATTTCTAATCAAATTGAATAGGATTTATTAATATATAACAGATTGTTTGTTGGTTTTAAACTAAAGAGGGATTTCAAAAAAACTTTTTTTATACTCTAAATTTTTCTAAAAATTTTTTAAAAGTTAATAATTTGAATATTAGTTACTGAAAATTAGGAATATTTAAGTTTATAAGAGTTTTAGGTTTTTGAAAAAATTCTAAGAGCATACCTTAAAATAAACCCCATTCTTTCGCTTAACCAATTTGTCGATACTCTCAAGATAATCAAACCAAGGATCATCTGGAATGGGATATTCCTCCTCTTCAACCTCGGGCTCATCGCTAGTCTGGTCAATTTGTGGGGGCAAAGATTGGTCTGTGGAGTGAAGCTTGATTTTGGGTGACAGGACAGAATCAACACTGGAATCTGCCGAAGTTGGCGTTGAGCCACATGGCAACTCCAAGTTCACTTTAATCGACACCGAATGGTTGGAACACAACGTGCTAAGGGACCAATTGGAGTCATCCGAAACACTCTTATCCTTAGATCCAGGCTTGTCGCCACACTGGTCAACTTCCGGTGATGATACAAAGTCAGTGGTCAATCTGGTTGTGGTGAGATTGGTCTTCGAGCTCTCGTAGAAAGTGGTTCGCATCGTGCCAGATGGATCATTGAGGAACTCTTCAAACGGATGAGAGATTGAGGGTGATTTGTGTCGGGTCCAATCCCATTCCTCACTCTTCTCTTCATCTTGATCCACATTGTCAAACACGGACCCAATCGAGACTGAATAGGGGGACATGGAAAAGCCCAGGTAGTAGATATCACAAAACGAAACAAAGAATTGAAACACGTCATGTTTTCAACAGTTATTAATCCTATCTTGGATTGATTGTTGCATTTGATTTAGTCAATTAGAGACAGTAGAAAAAGTGGGAAAAGCAAATCGGTTAACAATTTAATTAATTAATCAGTTTTAATTGCTAATAAGAAAAACAAGTTTTCTCCCAAGCGCCACCATTATCACCATTTTGATCAACATAATTAATTGCATATTTCAAAACAAAACTTTTTTTAGCATAGTTTATTCTCTCTCTCCCTCTCTCTCTCTCTCTCTCTCTCTCTCTCTCTCTCATTTTCTCTTTCTTTATTCAAAGTATTAGTATCATTAATTATGGTTGTTTGTAGGGTTTCTTGTTAATCATCATCATCACCATTGTGGCAGGATTTTGTGATTAATAACAACACTCTTGAGAGTGAAGATTAATTTGGCAGGTTTCATTGTACTGATGGTTGAGAAAGAGAGAGAGAGAGGGATGTTACTCTGTTGTGGTTGTATTCGACTTAAACTCAAAATTTTAAAAAAGTTTAATTTGGTTGATTAGTTGATTAAATTCATAGTTGTTGTTGTATTAAGGCAAAACTTATATATGAGATTGAAAACTCTTTAAAAAGGGTTAAAACAATGTATATATATATATTTATTATTTCGTTGTTGTATCTTGACGGTTTAGATTGCGTTGTTGATGCAACTGACAGCGGAAACTTCTATCATCCGAGAGATGTGGGGTAAGAATAAGAGAGAGAGAGAGAGAGAGAGAATAGAAAGTTAGAGAGAGAAAAGCAAGTCGGAGAGAAAGAGGGAGAGAGAAGAAAGTCGAAGAGAGAGAGAGAGAGGGAGAATGTCGAAGAGAGAGAGAGAGAGAAAGTCGAAGAGAAAGAGAGAAGTAAGTTGGAGAGAGAAAAGAAAGTTGGAGAGAGAGAGAGAAAGAGAGAGAGAGAGAGAGAAACTATAATGTTTTTCCAAGAATGAGAGAGGGTCTTCTGATTAGGATCCAATTTTCTTAAAGCCCATTTCTGGTTGATGTGAATGTAGATGTGTGCCCTCAGCGTGGCACCAGATTTCTCTCCACGGCACTGATTATGCTGATCTGTCGCTTTCCGTTTAGACCCGAGACCAGATCCGAGCCACACACAGACATCACACATCACAATGCTCAATTCAATCTGACTCAACTCTCCACCACTCTCTCTCTCTCTCTCTCTCTCTCTCTCTCTCTCTCCCTCTCTCTCTCCTTCAAATGCACCAGATCCGATTCATTACGGCCACCAAGCCTAGATCAAGGCCAATTTGGAATACACCAGAACAGATGCAAAACTGGTCAAATATCGAAATGAGTTTAGATTGAATCATGTTTTATCGAATTTTTCGAATAGCTAAAATTGTTTTTAAAAGTAAATATTGTTTTCTCTTTCTCAAACTATATTTTCTTATTTTGTAATTCTTAATTATATCCAACTATGAAATCTGTCAACAGAAAAATACTTAAATTATTAAAAAATTAATCAGTTATTCCTCGCAGTATTAACTGATTGAGTTTTTATTTATCTTGGCCGATAGATAGCGTTGTTTATTTTCATAGCATTGATTCTGTGTTATTCAAGCCAAACTTGATACAGAGAAGAGTAATTTATTGATTATTGAAGCCATGGCTTAAGTGCACTTAAGCTCTTTATATTCAAACTTATGCAACGCCATCTACCGATCATTTGAAATAACTAAGTTTCTTATATCACTTACAAGCTGTCTATTGAAAAGAAAGTCTTTTCATGATCACAAAATTATATATAATAAAAATGTATATATTTTTAATATTGTGTCAATTTTGATTGAAAACGGCGATGTTCGTTCTGAATTTTGGTTTATGTAAAAGCTCGAACAAAAAACTGCTTTACTCAGTGTGACCTTATCAGATGACCCAGATCTGTTCTGGATTGAAGGGGGAGGTGTGCAAAGAGCGATGAATTATCTTCTTTCGATTGATGTCACTCCCACCTCTCTCTCTCTCTCTCTCTCTCTCTCTCTCTTTTGGTCGGTACCAGTTTATGGATCGATCTATCGATTTCTTCCTCTCTCTCTCTCTCTCGTCTATCAGTCTGCACACTTTGTCCGGCATCTGTCCATCTAATTGACTTTGGTGTGAGCACTGTGCCAAAAATAGTGAGAGGGAGAGAGAGAGAAAGAAAGAGAGGGTGAATGAGAGAGAGAGAGAGAGAGAGAGAGAGAGAGAGAGAGAGAGAGAGAGAGAGAGAGAGAGCGAGAGAGAGAGAGAGAG
>WURS02429438.1:0-15969 GCA_011762765.2 Rhinocypha anisoptera | reverse complement strand
CCTCTTCAATTCATAGAAAAACCCATCTGGACAAACACATCAACCATGCCCTGGGCGGGATTCGAACCCGCGACCTTTGGGTCAGCCGGCGAGCACGCTACCCACCAGGCTAACCCGGTCGGCAAAATTTTGTAACTAAATGCACTAGACTCTAAAAGTTTTAGAATTAATGACCAAGGATAAAGGTTAATTCCCAACATAAATGTTTCGTGCACCACGTTTCGTACATTATCTACGAACATTGCTAATAATGAACAATTAAAACATTGAGGCGCAATCTTAAATGGCTGGCCAAAACCACGCATGCGCCTTTCATCAAGCCCTCTAAAGGTCGGGCGAGGACAATCAAGGGTCGCGGTTGATAAGGGGAACATGTAAACGTTATGGATGTTTCCGACAGGAGTTCGATCATCCTTTTTAATTCTGCTATTTAAAAATTTCATGTTATGAAACTTTATGGCACATTATGACGAAAGGATTAAAACAAAACCGATATAAGAGCCCTTTCTCCATTAAATTCCCTTGCAAGAAATTCTACGGGAATTCGTTTACTGCATTAGTAAACAGTCGTGCATCAACAGCGAGAAAATATCTGCATTCCCGCGTCATGCATATATAAGTGAGTATATATATATATATATACACACACATAGCTAGTCGTTGTACCACTAAAATGACATCTATTTGACATTAATGCCATTTTTATTTTTGCGTTATTTTTTGGCATGGTTACCAGGCCCTTTTACTATAAAATTATTAACAATGAATTTCAAGATTTATTGCTATTGACTGAGTCACTATTTATTAATTTTCAATTAATGTCAAATGAATATCGTCCACGTAACTGAAAAATGAATATGTTATTGCAAACAATCGGATAGAAGAGAAGAAAAAACATTTATCTGATTGTTTACTCGTACATTAATATTCACTTTAAATTTGAATCTAAAAAAAATTTCTCTCGTCAAACAATAGCAATGTTTTCCCGTGATTTTTCCACAATAACCAATTGTCACATTTTGCGAATAAATAGTAAAAAAAGTCAGTTTAAAAATTGCTATTTTTTAACATTTTTTGGTGATTAATTAACCAAGTCTCTTGCTATTTACTTTTGATTAGGTTTCAGGACCATTTCTATCATTAATATGTGGAATTTAAAAATATATGCATTAATTTAATTCACTGAATGCTATCTTAGTGGTCCCTATACATCCTACAGCAGTACAATAATGCTACTTAAAGCTGCATTTCCAGAAATATTTCCTATATTCTCTTACGTAGTGTGTTGAGGAAATATTTTTATATTCGTGTTATACTCCAACTGCTTCTTTCGATTTGTAAAATATGATTTCATCGTGAGACGGATTTTAAATTTGGTTCCGTTTTCCAAAGTTATTTAGGAGAATCCATTTCTGCTCAGTATTGTTTCTAGAGCGAGCGAATGTTTTTTATTTCATAATTACTAAATTCTCCATTAACTTTTACAGTTTCTAGTTGGGTGCCTTATGTTATATGCGATGCAATAAAATCTCACCAACCTCTTCGTCAAAATCAAAGCTTCGTATAATTTATAACGACCAATAATGTTATTGAATTTATTTAGGCGTCATTAGTGAATAAGTATTTTAATACATATGCAATAGTATTGATGCATTTTTACAACACGAATTGCTGTAAAGAGGAAAGCGTATTCCTTCATTTTAAAAGCCGGGTCAATATTTTTTACACAAAATCTATTTGTCCGGAGTCTGGTTCCACGAAGAGGCGACCTCTTCACCAAATTTACAAGCAAATGACGAAAAAATGCCTATTATTACAATACATGATGCTCCAGATAATTCAGCTGATATTTCACCTTATTGCTTTTCTTTACCAATAAAAAGAGATATATTTTCCTATTTCATTACGTTGTACGTACGTACGTATATATGCCCTATTGTAATCAAAGTTTTTCATCTTCCTTCATCATAAATTGAGAAAAATTCCGTCGATTTAATGTTTCAGAACAAGGGATTAAGATTAAGTAACTGCGATACACAATTGTTTAAACTCAAACCGAACAAAAAATTGGTGATCTCTTTAAAACATTTTAAAAACATTTCAGTAGATTGTCTGCGTAATAAGACGAATAGAAGTCTTTAAATTACGCTAGTTTTCGTATTTTCCGGTGTTTCTTTTGATCTGCATTTGTTCACCACCACCCCATGCACCTACAAATATTAATACGTATATTTTGAATTTCAGGAAAATTCATATGTTTATGTTTCCGATGACTTATTCATTTGAGAATGGATGTTTCCGCTGGTTCAAAATACTGCTAATTTAATTTTTCTATCGGCAAGAAAAACATTTGCATGGCCGTTTATATCTGCCACGAAAGTAAGCAAATTGACAATGAATAATAATTTATTTTCTGTTTGAAGCCTCTGGAGAATAGGAATTCCAGAGACTGATTACATTTAAAACGAACCTTTCAATCAAATTTATTTGCTATACCGGTAGAAAGCTCTCAAATTCTCATAAATGACCTAGATACAGACTGACAAAACTTATAGTGCGTTACGCGCTTACGCCTTCCTGTTAATTCGTTTAACCATGCGTTTATCTGGGAAAAAAATTACGATCATAACACAGAGAGAAAATAAAACATAAGAATCCCAGACATCTGTATTTCACTCCGTGGTCTACGTATATGTAGATGACCCCAGCCGCCCCAGAATTCAGTGGCTGATATTTGGTTGTATCCATCCTCTTACTTTCCGTCGAACAATGACTATAGAAAGTTTTGGGAGATGAAAACTTTCAAAATACACAGAGGATAATTTATTTCCAAATGCCACACATATATTTTCCCTCGTTAAACTAGATTTTAAAACAGCCATAGGGAGACCAAGTTACAACGCGCAATAGAAAGGTAGTCAATGGCAACAGTTCGGCTTTTTTCTTACAGCAACACGGACAACGAAATTAGCCTTTCAGTGTTCCCCGCACGATACCTCGGGTTTCGAAATCCTTTTTGAAGTTTTCCGTCTTCCTATTGACGCTGACTGCCTCTCTCCCTCTCCGCGGGGCGTCTAAGGTTTAAGTGTGACCCCTTTCGTCGTCGAGGGGCAGAAAGGATCTCGCGGGATTTTTCCGTAATCTCACCCCCTCTGCCTCCGTGTGGGAAGGCCGTGGAATGCTTTCAGGAAACAGGAAGCTGGGCTCCGAATGCGTCTAGCTGTCTCGAGTGGAAACCACCACCTTTCACCCCCTCTTCACCCCCACACCAACCGATCTCCCTCCCCACCCATTCACTCCCATTCACTGAATCTATATGATGGATTTTTATAAGGCCGGCATCGGGCGCTGTGTTCTTTGAATCCCGACTTCAGTCACGACTGGTATGTTTCCACTGAAGGCCCCTTAAAGCTTTTTCCATAAAAGGATGCTTTTGTTGGGATCACCTAATTTTTCTTGATGACACGTGTGCATTGACTTCCCCTCTAATTTCGCTAAAATGCACGATTCTCCCGGTTCTCCTTTCGATCGAGCGTAGTTTTGTTCGAGTTACTTCCGAAGGTCCGTGTGTTGCTGCTTAACCATTAAAATAAGTAATGCCCCTCCTTCGCCCCATATTTCTATTTGTCTCACGGTTCCCTTTTGTTCTCCTCATCATTCCCTACATCAGTCTTTCTCATGATTTGTGTTCGGTACATATTTCTCTCACTATTCTTTCGCGTTTCAGTTTCATTTATCACCATCACGTGGCCTTTAGCAAAGCTCTTCGTTCCCTTTACCGCTCGTTGGTTTCCTACCTCTTTTGGATTCTCCCCCAATCTCTCTCTCTCTCTCCCTTCCGGGGTTTAGCCCGCGGAGGGAATTCAATTCGGGTATTTCTCCTAGCGAAGTTATGTTCGCTTCTCTCATTCCCATAACACAATAATTTATCGCACATTTTGAAGAAAACATCCTTTGCGCCGTACACCATGTGCTATAATTCATTTCCTCAACTTTCACTCAAAACAACGGGAAACCCAGGTACCTCAAATCATGGCCAAAGTTATCTAGCGGGAGTTTAAAAAAAGAATGAGTGAGCGGTATTTAGTTAATAGTAAGTTTACTTAGTAACTTTAGTAAGTATCTGCAACAATGCCCATTGATCGTAAAATTCATCGACTGCACAAAAAAGTTTTTGGGAGAATAGAACGCAATCCTAGTTACTACTTAGTGAATATAATATTTTTTGTAGAAATAATATTTGGAATACATATTATTAACTATATTATTTTTATCATTTGCTCAGTGACTATTCTCAAATGCTAAATAACCACAAAATAGTCTAATCTTTTTTTCTAAATAAACAATGCGTTAGTTAAATGAAAGTTACGAGTTGTAAATAGTAAGTAAAATGCCTAGGGTCACAAAAAGTATTGACTTGAATAAAATTACTATTTTTTTTCCTTCAACGCACATTTCGTCCGAATGAACAAATTGATTCGCACTGTGATACTATTTGTTTTATTTTCTGGACTGAATCCCTCTAGAGAAGCACTCCCTTTCGATAATCTTTAACTTACACTCATGGCCCTCTGGATTTCCTAAATGGAGTAAACAATAGTTGTAATTTACATTTAATTTTAATAAAAACATGGTGTACCCAAGTTTTTTCGATATAGTGAGTTCAGGCAAAGAAAAGTTGTACTTCTTTTCGTCAAGGACTCCGTGACTGTTTTCGTGATATGGGAAGGGGTGTTGTTGTGCAGAGGAAAGCTGACACCAGATTCAGTATTATCCGAACTGAAATTTTGTCTTTAGTAGCATTTTAATTAAGCTTGCGCCTACAAAGCTATATACCTTAAGCAATTAAGGTATATTGATTTCGTACTTTGATCCTTCGGGATAATTCCCAATTAAGATCTCCCATGTGTACAATATTTAACATGAAGAGTTGTAACTTGGCAAAACACGAATGCAAAGTATGATACGAGCTTTTCACAATGAAAGGATGTCTTTAAGAATCACAGTTTCAGGCTTTATGTATGGACTCATAATAATGAATTTAAAAATACCACTATTCCACTTTAAAATAAATGTAATATAACGCGCGTTTATACTCATTAAGCCATTATCAGGTACAAGACAGGAGACAGGAGGTAACTGATTATGGCTCAGTGAGTCAAAACGTACGTCGTATTAAATTTCTTCAAAGTGGAATAATTTTATTCATTCATTCTTTTTAAAGGATGAGCTTATTTTTAAGAACCTTGCGAGTTCGGTCTCAAAAAAGTTGGCCATCTAAGATTTTAACGCAACGGAATTTCCCGTTTCGACTTGTTGTGACGTAGTAATGTTTTGTGGACTTTCCCAATATTTTTTTAAATAACCTCTAATAATCGCTTAATAATTGATAAAAAATGTACCGTTTCCCAATCTCCTCGACTCACCTCAGAATTTGCCTTATATTTTTTCAATTGCCCACGCAACACAGTGCAAATTACTGTTGCAAAGTAAAACAATTTGTAAGAAGGACGAAAACACCCACATCTGTGCCCGAAGTGAATAATGAAAATCCACCTTTCCGGGATTAGAACCCGCGACTTCCGGATTGGCAGAAGAGGGCGTTACCCCACCGCCATCGAGGCTGGGTTAATTTAAATATTACATACTTATTATAATTCACATATACATATTAACTCCTTGTATCAAAACTCTTCTTCGTAATATCCACCGCTCATATTTCCACTCTCCTTCTCCCAACGTCTTCTCTCCCCACTCAGCTCCACTATCTCACTCCCTCTCTCTCTATCCACATTCTTCTTCTTCGCATCTCCCCTCCTCTTGCTCGCTCCGCTTCCCCTGCTAGGCCACTGTATCGCGACCCTCACGAAGGGCACCGGGCCATGCCAGTCACCGTGGGAGGGTCTCTTCGCATGCGGACAAACTGGCGTCTTGAGACCGCTCCCAGAAAAGGGACTTCTCGCGTCAGGTGAAATGCTAGTAGAATTAAGAAGTCTCCTCTCTGCTCCGGTCGCACTGTCGTCGGAACTCGGGAGGAGAGGAAGGATTGTTTTTTTCTCAAAAAGTTTCATTTTGCGGGATAGTGTGTCGGGCACGGAAAACTGTTCTGTGGGAATAGGGGTATTCATTCATTTGCAAAGTTTAAGGTCATGCTGTCTTTCTTTTGGCTTATGGCTTCTATGTTTCATATAGTAACTGGTGCGCGGTCTCATTTCTAACTCACATGGAATAAAATTATTATTAAATTATTCATAATTGATACAATTTATATTTAATTAATTAAATAAATTTAATTAAAAAAATGTATGCATAATTATTATCATGACACGTTATCGTTCACTACTTTCTCTGTATACGATAAAACAGTTTATAAGCGTGGTGATCATGAATTTGGATACTATGGCCAAATATTTCTCATAGGAGTGAGATATGTATTGTTATCTCTTTACCTCAAAAATTCATCTCTTTTTCTGTGGACAGTTTTCTAAGTCTTCCGTAGTTACTTGTCTACCTAGCGTTCAAAACTGCCACCCTGGTTTATTTTTGATAAAAAAATGATAGTCTTTTCTGATCTTTTATAATGGTAAGAAATACCTCCTCCGCTCATGTTCCATAAACTAGCGAAAATATTTTTGGGAACCGTCCTTCCACAAATCGAAGCGTAAATTACATTTTTTTCACTTTATCCTTTCTCTTCTTGAGCTTAACGAATCTCATTCTTTTTGAAACTCAAAAAAAAACCACATAAATTCCTCCAGATGGATCCGTAAGGCTGAGGTAGTGCACCTTTTTATCGGGTTCAAGCGATAAAAAACTCCGAAGATTTCTGCGTTTTATCTCCGCATAAACCGTTTATTTTTCAACATTTGGGCGCGCACTCCTCGGCCAAATGGGAGTAATGGCGATGGCAGGGTCCTCCAGAGAGATAGGAAAGGATCGATGGTCGGGGAAGCTGAACTAAGAAGAATCCCCCGGTTAAAGATATAATAAATGCAAAACAGACTCAAAGAAAGACACATGCATCCACCAGTAGAGCGAGTCACTGATGGTAAATCTACAAATATGTAATAAAGATTGTTTATAATTAATACAATGTGTTAAAATTTAGATGACTCAGCTAAGAACGTCAGGAGGCATGAAACGTTAATTGTGATGCATTAGCATGGCATACAAATTCAAACTCATTTAACAGGTTTTTTTACATTTTTAGATGGGCTATAGAAGACTAAGTGCTTGATGAATACCATTACCTAATTACTTTGTTTGCTAAATTAATTGAATCCAATTTCTCTCTCTCTCTCGCTTGTAATTGGTAATGGGTCTCCTTATTTTACCCCGTGCATCGTTTCTCTGAAAACATCTTCAAGCACGCTCTTCAACATCCCACCCTTTAAAGTTTCTCAGATCCACTTTTCCTGCTTTATCGATACATCTTCCAAACTCTTCTTAATGTATTAAGAAAGCTTCCCTTTTTTCTTATTTCCATCCATTTCACCATTTCCATTCTCCTTTCTCAATCCTCAGAAGACTTAAACTGCCCTCTACTTCTTTCGTCAAAGATGAAGTTTCTAAGCTGTTATACTTTTCCTTCTACAGCTCTCACTAAATCTCCTCCGTCCTAGTAACTTGTCCATTTTATTCTCCAAAATACTTCTTAAATATAAAAGTGTCCTGATTTCTCCTATTCAGATAGTCTCCTATTTTATCTCCTAGACTTTGTCCATTTTGGAACAGCTCTATTTTCATTTCCTCAATGATTTATCTGTGTTTCATATGTCCATATGCATGCCTTCTGAATACTCATATATACATATATGTATATATTGGTTGGCGAGGTAAAGGGAACACAGGAAAGGAATCTGGTGGCTGCTCTTCGTGGAGAAAGCAAATTCGGAGCTATGTACAAGGAGAGAAGGCGGAGGAAGAGACAGAGAGAGAGAGAACCGGCGATCCAGTCTTTCGAAGGCGGCGGGGATGGGTTGTTGGTATGGAGCCTTGCGGTCGACTCTTCTGGGCCCATCGCTGTTGTGTATATTACCGTAGCTTCCGCTGTGTGCGCGATATTAACGACTGGAAGAAAACCGGTCCCGACACGGGTGGGGAACGTCGGGCTCCCCAAAGGGAGATGAGGGTAACGAGAAGTTTGTGATCTGAATTATAGTCGAGCCGACGGAGGGAGAGAGCAGGGGACTGTGGGGGAAGGGGCAGAAGGTGGCAGGAATTATACCGGGGGCGGTTGTTGAGTGTTCCCGCTTCGTTGGTGGAAGAAGTGAGGGGGATATGCTGGGAGGAGGTGAGGGCGGAAGGGACGATATGAGGGGGACGAGGGAGAGGGCGGGAGTCGGGAACTGATCCGGGGATTTTTGGATGGAACTGTGGGACGGAGAGTTATATATTGGAATGTTTGGGTTCAGAGGAGAAAATACTGTGATGCATGGAAGGGAGGAGATAAGGGTAGAAGTGAGGACGCAGAGAGGGACGGCCTCGATGAGCTAGTTTGAAAGGCAAAAGGATGGCATTGGGCTGGGCTATAGACAAAAGAGTCGGCGATGAGGGGTCTAGGTATGTGCAAATCTCGAATTAAAGTTCGATTGAGGAGAAATATTTTCCACCTCCTTGCACGGCGTAATTGTAATGACCCTCGAATCCTAGCTGCTGTAGGGATTTTATCAACCCTTCTCTTAGGCAACGAAATTTTATGTACTGGAGGAATAAATATATTTCTCAGTGTAAAGATGATTGAACTATTTTATTATTCACTAAATATTTGTATTTACATGGAGTACGCTCATTACTTTCTTTATACATATTTTCATTCATCCATATGTGAAGGATATTCTGAGGAAGTTCTAATATCTTTTCTGTTACTTTGCCTATCTGGTTCGCATAATATGGCACCCGCACCAACCCTCGTAATAACTGTATTTGTATTATTCATTGAATATATAATAATACCTTGTGGATATCCAATATGTGTGATCTTTTATTTAAATGCAATGCTTCAATAAGTTGAATAATATTTCATGTTCCGAGTAGTTTCGTAATAATATATATTAATGTGCCATATGTTACCTAAATATGCCATATATTATATATGCATATATATTTAATTTATTGTTAATACTTCGATAGAGGATTGGAGACAAATGAATATATTTAAGAATTTGGGTTTGAACTGGAGGAAATAGTCGACTTATTAGAAAATTTAATGTTTAAGAGGTTACTTTTCGTTAATCGCCATTTATCTTATTGAGAGGATACAAATTCCTTTAGTTAATAATCGCCTATATTCATGAAAACCATTCTAATTTCTATGGGCATAATTCTAATTTTCTATTTTTTCTATTTAAAGCAACGGTATATAATAGAATTGAAGCTCAGGTTGAGAGAACGCACGGGCATATGCATGTTGAGAAATTTCCCCGGTTACACCATTCTTTTTTCCTAGAATATCTCTCGTTCCATCACCCTATATATGACCATTCTTCGTACCTTTCCTTCCCCTATATTCCGAGTAATTTTTCTCCAAAAACAAATGAGTTCCCATATTTTGTCTCCGTTTCCTTCGCTCTATAGGTCCTTTTCCCGTTTAGGTGACCTTACATAACCTCGTATTCTTTATCCCTTCCGTCCCTTTCTCTTTCTTTTGCCATATATTTTTCAAGTATATACGAGAGAAGTCCAAAGGTGCATTAATAAGCGTTATAATTTGAGATTTTTCATAATTACTCACTGGTCATAAATTAATACGTTTCGACATTTCGTGTAACCACTGGGACTATGCTCTGCTTTTATGCCAGAAATTTTCCCAAGGATGACTATGTGAAAATTAAAAATATTTTAATTCGCAGCCAACTACGCCATCAGTCATTCGTTTAAATAATAACTCCGAATGTTTTTTCTGGAGCTGAGGTGTTAATAAATTATATTTATGAATTATTGTCACTTAATTAATTAATGAAATTTAGAACATGGCATATCATTTTTCGGCAAAAAATAACATACGCATATACAGCGACAGGTAAAAGCATTTTTCGAAGAGCGAAAGTTATACCGTATTACTGCGCACTAAATTACTGTAGTAGCTGTATATGTGCTATTGTTTCTCTGACATAGCACATTCGCGACAGCATAGAGAAAGTTTTTCCGTGAAATAAATCACTTCAAGAGGCACATTATGCATATTAAGGCACATTATTAAACAATGACCTGAGAATACCGACCCTCCAAAGGACAGGAAATACTTCTTAGAAACCGGAAAGTATGTTCATGTAATCTTCAATGGTTTTCACGTGAACCATTTTGCTCCATCAAAAACCGATCGTAACAAGGTATTCTGAATTTCCGATAAGTCGTGGTGAAATGTTAATTTCATCATATCGTATTGGAATTTTAAATTTCAAACATTAGTGTATATGAGGAAATTACATATCTATACATATATATATATATATATATATATCACGCAATAGGGAAAAAATATTGGTAACTCAAATACTCATCGCCTTTCCTGGAAAGGCCATTAGAAAAGCAGGCCCGTCATGGCCTTCTGGCCCTACGGACCGTCATTCCGGGACACTTTCCTGCGGATATTTCATGACAAATAATTCCCAAATCCCCTTCAACTCTCCCTCATAACCCCGCGTCAACCCTCTCAATCTCGCTTCTTTACCCCCCACCCCCAACGTCTCTTCCTCCCTGCGAATACCTCCCCGTTTATCTTGCTCGCCACTTCCTCAAAAAGGTGGGTAGTCTGACAGGAGATCTCCGGAGGCAAATGCCCCAGGTTCACCTACCTCCATTTTATTTTCCTTCCCCCAACCACCGCGGAAGGAGCTCTCGACATATTGGATGCAGTGGCTAGGGGCGTTTTTTTTACCTTCTCCCTTCGGGGGAGTGTATTGGCTTCCCCGTGAGCGGCGAATGACACCAATCGCATCCTCCTCGTTGGGCTGTTTATAAGATTTTTCTCGTATATTCCGGGGGGTTACGACTCGCGACGGCTTTCTGTCGGCGTTTTTTTAGGCACAGTCAAACTCTTGGATATTGTTTTCCGGAAAGTAGCATTAATTCGGTAAACGTAACTTTTTATTTCCGGAATTTATTAGCAAACTTACGTAGCACGTAGCTCGTACACACGCGTGTATAATAATATAAAATTAATTCCCGCTGAATTATTCCTCGTGGGGTTGTTAATTGCGATTCCTCGTTTGATTTTAATATTTAATAGCTAAATCTCCAAAATTCTAGGAAAAGTACTAAATTTGTGTGTGTGTGTGTGTGCATTTATATATCCTTCATTAGTCACTTCTCCCAGACCGACAAAGGGGCAACCAAGCTCCGAAATATTTCTTATTAAATGAGTCTTTTAAGTGTGTCGGTCTGTGTTTATATGTATGTGTATTCGTGTTTGCTGCTCGTATGAGTTTTACTGAAGTATATACATATATATATATATATATATACTCCTCAAAAACTATGTTCGTCGGTCGACCCCTCGAAAAAGATGTTTATCCAGGCCATCGAAAGAACTGGATTTTTTAAAATGTGAGTGTCTAAGTGTTTATTTGTTTTTGTGTTTTCCTTCGCCACCTCTATGCCAATCAACTATATAATATAAGCACACATACATACGTACTATTTCCCTACTGCAAATTTGATTCAAATGCCATGAAGTCTTGACTAAATCTGTAGGACAAATGCCCAGCTGGTTGTATTCAGAGCCCCATGAATTGCGACGTCCAACTTGGTCAGTGGAATGTCCATTTCTCGTGGAGGAGTATTAGTAGTCATGGCATAGCTTCACTATGGATCTCACCCTTGATAATTAGGCACCCTGATTTCTCGTCGTTCCCATGCGTCTTCCTCTGTCTCTCCCCAGCTCAAAATAAATTTAATCCTCCCGCTCTTATGTAAGTTCATGCGGCGCAATAAATGCCGCGGCATCTGCCGTTCCGCCCCACATAATGGTAGCCCACCGGGCTTTGGCTATCTTGGGCAATCAATCGCTCCCCTTCCATCCCACCACGACCATTTCCCCACCCCCAATCCCCCCGCTCGCCAGTCATCCACCGCGGCGACCCTTTAGTCTCTTAGCCCCTCTGCACTAATCTTCCGCTCGACTTGCGTGTAGCGCGGAAGGCCCGCATTCCGGGCGCTCCATGCCTCCGGTCGGGGTAGACCCCTTCCGTCTGCCCAGGCCCTTCACTGGGGCTGTATTCTCTTTCTCTCGGAGCGTCCGCCGCTTTGACCATGGTGTACCGACCGACGTCCCCCTCCTCTCCACAAATGGCCAAGGCCTCCCAACCGAAAAACCTCCCACGCCACGGCCTTCAACGCTTCCCCCTCAATATCCTCTCTTTCTCTCCCTCCCCCTATTCTCAGCGTCCCTTCTATTCTACTACATTTCTTCCGTCTCCCTCTTTATCCTTTACGTCCGTCATAGGTTATCAAAAACCGAGCTCCCGTCTCTTTTCTTTCCTCTGCCGTCCGGAAGAGCGCAAAGGTTGACAAAGGAATCCGTGCACCCGAAGATGAGGACGAGGGATTCCCGTCTCCCATTCATTCCGTGCGACGGGATTTGGATGGGTTATTGTGTCGAATGTCAACGACAAGAGTTAGCTCCCGATCCCTGCTGACGTGGCGGCGTCAGTGGCACGGGGCGTCGTCACGAGATGCCGAAACATTTGAACGAGCGAGTCACCCATCACTTCTTCCACCCATGGGTTTTTTTGCGGGCCAGAGGAAGGTTTTCGTTTGCAATCGCTCAAATGAAAAATTCCACTTTGGAAGAGTACCGGGAATCAAGATAGCTTGGATTCTGATCATTTATGCCTTCTGTTCAAGTTCGTTTGGTTTGAGACATAACCTTTACCCTTTTTGTCGTATTACTGTAATGTCAACAAAGGTCAACTAAGTCCTAGTTTTAAATAATGCATCGCAATAGAAAGTATAAATCATTATTTTGATTGACATAAACTCCGTAAATGTTGATGGTTTTAACGAGTTTGTAATGTATATTATCTTTGCAACTGGGATTAGTAAAATGTCGACATTTTTCTTAGCCGTCAACATTATTTAATTTTACAAATTAAAGTGAACAGTAATCAGTATTTTCTAAAATTAAACTACGTACCGATTCACTTTTTTTAGAACTTTTTCAGTTAAATAATTCGCGTATTCTCAGATTGTTTGAATTTTATCTAAAGTCGTGTTCTAAAAATTCATCTGCACTAAATATTCGCGACAGGCTGACTAAAAAAATATATTCGAAAGTTATTAATACTAATTAGTTGCATTGCTGTGTAACTCATAGCTCGAGGGTTTGAGTACTGCCTAGGGGATGGCTGTTATGTTTGTCCAATAGGGTTTTTCTATGACTTGAAGAGGTGCGAAATTACTATAGTAGTCGAAGCATCCTATAAACAAAAATAATACCGCTATTGTTACTTGTTCTAAAATATAAACGACCACAAGCTGATACGAAATATATAAACTATGCAATTTTTTATTTCATTACAAAACTAAAAACTTGATAGAAGAGCTTGATAGAATTTTGAGGTTAATATCCGCTTATGATTATACATTAAACACAATAATTTTTAGCCAGTATATCCCTATTTTTATTCTGAGGGATAATTTTTTATTTTTATTTTTATTTTTCTGTCGAAGGTTTTTTGCATTGTGAATAAATAAATAGTTTCTCCAATATACTATATAATATAACAATTCAAGTATTGTAATAACTAAAAAGGTGTTATATTGCCTAAATTGACGACTAATGATGCAAAAATAGTGAGAGTACATGAATTAGTGTAAAATGTTATGCTAGTCATTTGGAATTTTTATCAGAGTTAAATAACATTGGATATTATCGATTTGGTTTTAGTTCCGAGAGAAAAAAAGAATTAATTATTCATGGATATTAAGTTGCATTTTAATGATGATCTGAAATAAAGATATGAGGACTTGTTAATTAGGAAAAATTATGATTTGAGTTTTTGTATGAAAAACATTTTGGCTCGCTTCAAGTAAATAAAATCGTGGCGTAGGTATCCACGAACATTGAAAATAATTCCAAATGTCTCCAAAATATGACCACTCCACTAGTTTCTCATACTTTCGATTTCACGAAAATGTGACTGTCTGAGTTTTAATATACCACTCTCGTTCGCATTTATTTTGCCGTTGCACCAATTAAATTTGCACGAAAGGGAGAAGGTGCATCGACAGCCGACTTTCTCATCGAAAACTCCCCGCTACCCACCCATGTGTGTTTCTTCACACCGGCCTAGCATTCCTTTTTACAACCAGACCTTATTCCCTCCTTAACCATTTCTCTCCCTCTCACTCTTTCCCCTTTTCTCCCTTCCCTCCCACCCGTATTTTCTTCATACCAAAGTTTCTCCGCAGTCAGTATCACACCACTCCTCACTCGCAACATTGTCCCTCTCCTCGGCAAAATTACGACTGAATAAAGTGTGACCCGTGTAAGCGCTGGAAGGGGCACTGTCCATCCTCTCCGGTGACTTTGGGTCGTCCTGTAGTGACGGTAGACTCGGAAAAGCACTCCGGGTCCCTTTCAAGCCGCGCTGTTGCTCTTCGTAACGGTGTATCGGCCTGGGAGAAAAACGGGAGTAAAGTTATTTTTGTATGCGTCCCCGGCGGAGGGCACGATGGAGAAGTGGGTGAGAGCGCGGCGTGGGACGGGGGGCGGTGGGATGGGGATGTACCGGTGGATGATATTGGCGTCGTCGGTGCAAGGAAGAGCCAAGAGGCCGCCACTTTATCCCCCTTAAAATCCAGTTTGCACGTGAAAGGCGAGGAATTCAACTCCGCCTGTTTTTATGATGCCCCTCCCCTGCTAAGAATTTTTTCCATGGAGTTCTCGCTATGTTGGGAGACACCTTGTCATCGGATCTTTATTCAAGACGTCTAGGCGCGTTTGGACTTTATTTTAGTATATATTTTATTCGTTAACATTAAATGTCAGTTTTTATGTTCCCCCGCATGGTAGTTTGGATGTTTTTTAAAATTGTGAGTGTATCACCTAAGATGGCCCATTTAAAAATATATTCGGTTATTCACTATACTTTTCGTAAATCGAGTTTTATATAAATCTAAAATTTAAATACCTCTTCTCAATTTTCTAATTATGTATCTGAGTGTGCTTCACTTGATATTATTAGTAATAATTTTAAAGACCCCCGCTTTGGTCATGCATTCCTACTTCAACACCCAGTGCAAATTAATAGCATCATCGTTAGATTGGTTCGAACGGAACGTTTATGTCATCGGAGAATGTGTCCGTTTCCTGTGTAAAAGTTTGATATTTGAAATTTTAATCCCTTATGTTTATCGTATTTTCCGTAAATAATTATTTTGCATTGAAATATTTGTAGGAATCAGTAGCGATGTCATAATTTAAGAAATAAAAACATTTAGTAATTACGCATAAAACATTTATTAGACGGATTTCGACTGATTCAGACATTTCAGGTTGGTGAGAACCCCTGGTCGACCAATACATTTTTTTATGTGGAAATACAAAATGGTTTATATTCGCGATTCATTTGTTTCATAAAGTTAATCTTAAATCTATCAATTCGTAAATTACATTTATTGGTAATTTTTCCTAAAAGGCTCTTTGATCTTTTCTTGCCTAATTTTAACTACTTGTTAATCCATGGAGCCTAAACATGACCCTTTCTAATGTATCTTATTACATCCCTCAATGGCACTGGAGTGTGCATGTAGTCTTTTCCACGGTTCTCCCTCTAGCACTCCGCGGTGCCTTTTCCAAATCCTAACAGAATTCCCAACCTTTCTTAAACCAATTCCTTTACCGCGACTCCCCTTCACTCCTAGTCCTCCTTCGGAAACCCTCCCCACATGAAGAATTTTCCGCACAGGGTCTGTGTCTTCTGTTTCCCATTTTATTCTTAATTAATTATTTCTGATCTTATGTGG